>VZSE01008980.1:1008699-1052991 GCA_013398275.1 Promerops cafer
AAAAAAAAAAAAAAAAAAAAAAAAAAAAAAAAAAAAAAGCTGCCTTGATAAGGAATTTACCAGGGCAGAATGAGATTACACCGGAACTCAGAGTAGCTAAAAGCAGCAGTTTGCTGGGGATGTGGAGACTGCTGCTTATACTATCTCTCTATCATCACATATATCCTTCTATCTAATCTATCTAGCACCATATATACCCTTTAGCTCGCCAGCTCCCACAATCCCTGCCCTCTATCCATCATCCACCTATTCATCAACACACATCCAGCTCTATCTACCTAGCCATCACTATAAATATCCCATCCATCCATCTCTCTCAATCTATCTCTCATCAGAGAGACCCTTTCCTACCTACCTGCCTATATATCCACACACGTATCCACACCCCCCCTCGTCTGTCCATCTGTCACCCGCAGAGCTCTCACCTCCTCTCCCCCATCCTTCACCGCACGTATCCTCCTATCCACCGGCCCATCCATCACAGCCTCTTGCTGCACGGGGCTCGGTGCCTCTCTGCTCCATTTGCTACCCGAGGGCACCAGGTATTTCCCTGTGGGTCACTGGATCCACAGCCCACCAAGCAGCAGGTCCTCTTCTCCCACCCCCCGGGAGCCCCAGAGAGGGGATGGAGCGGGTTGGTGCTGGGAGAGGCAGCGCTGGAGTGGATGTGGAGTGCTCACACTGCTGAGCTGGGCTGGGCTGCACCTGCACACCCAGCGGCAGGAGGAAGGAGCAAGCTCCTGGTCTGGGCAGGAGCAAACCGTGGCAATGCACAAAAACCAGGCACGCACTCACAAGGAAGGTACTGAGCACCTTCTGCAAGGTGCAGCAAGGATTTAAAGAAAATCCTGATCCCCACGCCAGGGAAGAGCCCTGTATCAGTGCCCTGTATCCCCCAGATCCTGCCTAGCTCTCTGGCAAGTGTAAGACAGGGATTTTCCTTGCACAGATCTATATGTCACCAGGGCTCCAAAAATGCCATATTCCCTCCCCAAATCAGCCTCTGACCAAATCACACCACACCCTGCCCCTCACCAACTGCCAGGCTGGCACAGCACCTCCAGGCTGGAGCCAAAGGCAGCCTAGGCTCAGGATGCTGGGGGGAGGATGCTGCCGAGTGGCACCGAGCCACAAAATTTGCCAGAGAGAAGAAAACACCCAAGCAGTGCTTAAAAACTGAAAGCTGTTACTTTAATTACGGGCTTTCTGCTTTATCACCAATAGCGTTTCTCACACATTCATCAGCAAACCTGGTAATAAATCAATCGCGGGTAGCCAGGAGCTGCAGTCTGGCTCCTTCCCTTTCTCTTCGCTGCTCCCTGCGAGCTCTCACACCATTAGTATGCAGTCCGGCGCTGCCAGTCTGTGCATTCCTCACCGGCTTTGGACTGGAGCTGGTATCAAGCGGATGCCCCCAGCGCAGATTTCACACAGCCAGCTTTGCCTGTGCGGAAGGCAGGCGCTGGCGGAGGAGATGGTGGACGTGCCTGTGTCTCTCAGGGCACGTTCACAGTCCTGGCTGCACGCTGTAGGGATATTTCTGCACCCACGGGGAATTTCAGGATGGGAGGGATACAGGGATGGGGCAGGGTACTCGTGTCACACACCTGGGTGGAGGTATCAGCTGCTGTGCATGTTCCCACTGCGTCTGCTCCTTGCTTTGTGCCCAGAAATCCCAGTGGCAAGGCCAGGGTGGGGGCTGTGGGCACATTGGCAGAGCAGAGGGGTGACAGAATCTTGGCTACAAAATCTTTTCCATGCACAGACACTGACCCCATAGCACAGCCCACCTGGCAGGACACTCGAGGCTGGGGAGAACCACATGAAGGTGTTCCTTGTGCCTTTGCTGTGCCTTTGCACTTGAGACAGCCATGAAAAGCCAGCTCTGCTGCCCGTCCCACACCCAGAAAAAAGCCAAATGTTCAGGTCAGCTGGGATGGTGCAACATCCAGTCATGCTGCACTGGATCTGCCAGTGTTATCCCTGCACACACCAATTCCTGGAGAGGATATTGCATGTCCTGACTGTCCACAACTCCCAGGAAGGGGCAAATCCTCCTGTCTGGATCTTGCTGGAGCAAGATTCAGCAGTGGAAACTGAGGCTGAGGATGCTGACCCTTGCTGAGGTCTCTGTTCGTGGGCTGTTTGACACCCGCCCTCACCTCGACATCCTGCTGTCCACTGCAGCAAAATCAGCAACAGCTCTGCTGCTGAAACACAAATTAAACAACCCCAACCCTTCCCTCTCCCTATCACCTCTGCCAGCTTCCCAAATCTATTTTTTCCTCCTATTTGAGTATTTCTGGGTTCACTCCACTGTGGCAGAGGTGCTCCCCTCTCCACTCTCCCCATGCCAGTACCTGCTGCTTCCCATCAGCTGTGTAAGGGCTGCACAGATGTGCACACAGCAGTCCAGATGTGCACGGCACATTGCCAGGCTGCCGGGGTGATGATGGAGAGGGAGCAGCCTCCCACCTCCCAAAATGAGGAGATGGGCTCCCTCCAACTGCTGCTGGAGCGAGTGTGCAAATCCAATTGACCTTGAACACTAATTGGCCCTCTAATTAACACCCAGCAGGAAGCAAAGGGCCAAGACTCTTTCCAGAGAAGGTGGCCAGGGAAGGGGAACAGCCATCCCTCCACGCTGTGTGTTTCTGTGTGGGTGAGAGGCCACATCTCCGTGTTTAACCAGGGAAATCCCTTCCCTGAGGCTCATCCTTGGGAGCAGGAGCCAGCTGGACACTCTGGGACCACAGTCTCGGGGAAAGCATCCTAAGGCAGAGTCCAGCACAGCCCAGCACACACCCTGCCGTCCTCACAGAGCCCCACGCAGCATCACAAGCATCTTGCTGGGATCTTTCCCCGCCTGTTCCCTGCAGAGATCGGCTCCAGCCCTCCCTGTCGGGGTTTGCATCTCCGTCGTGCACTGACTGTCTCCCCCCACCTCTCTCTCCATATCTCGCCCTCCCACACCAACACACACACTTCCCTCTGCTCATCCCCTCCTTTAGGCTGGCATCAGGAGCCCCAGGCTTGACATTTTCATCTCCAGGTTATTTACAGGAGGTCACAGGTGATTTCCCCGCGCCGCCGGCTCCCGCTCGCACGGAGCCGCAGGGGGCAGATTCCTCACTGCAGATATCATTAATTCTGCAAATCCCGGATCCCACCCTCCTGCCACCCTCGTCCTGGGAATGCGGAGCCACGACAGGCTAAAACTGGCAGCAGCCAGAGTCCTGCAGGAGCTCCTGCTGTCCTGGCTGCTCTTCCCTCCACAGCCCCAGGGGAAAGTGGAGCCCCACGGGCTGGATCCTGCCTGGTCCACGGGCAATTGGAGCAAACAGGGAGGGAGGAAAACCCTCCATAGCTCTGCTCCCCAGGCAGGGAATTGCTGGGATCACACCTGATTCGGATTCAGCAATGGAGGGACGGAATTCTGGGCTGGTTCTGCTCTTGTGGGGAGTGAGGCTGAAGAGCATCACTTGTAAACCTAAACCCAGCCCTTAACACGCTTTCTTCCAGAAGATAACAAACTGATACCAAGTGATTGCAACCGCCAGGAACTGAGGGAGAGTCATCTGCTACGACTCCTGCCAGGAGCTGCCGGTGAACTGGAAAATCATGTCACAGCCTCCTCTTTGGAGCTGCTCCTGCAGAAGGGACACCTTGAGCTTCCAGCTCAGGTGAGCTCCATCACTGTCTGGCATTTCTCAGGTGGACGGTCAGAAAGGAGATGAAGTCATGCCTGCAGCCACCAAGCTGCTGCCCTGCCCTGGCTGGCACCGCCTGCCCTGAATCCTGAAGCCATTGCTAAATCCCTGTCCAGCAGGGATGCTGTCCCAGAGCAGCTGGGCTGGCCAGGATCCGAGGAGCTGGGCATCACCTCTACCCTCAGCAATGCTCAGGGTCCAGACCAGCACAGAAGCAAAGCCCCAGTAAAACCCAGTGCCCCTCACTGCAGGAGTGGGGTGGGAAGGTGCCATCTCAGGGAGCTCCCCGTTCCCAGGCTGGCAGCACACCCAGGAGCTCCCCGGCTGCTGCTTTCCTCACTCAGTTGCCTCCCTGACCATAACTACTCCTTAATTATTTAATGTCTGCAAGACACCTCGAGACTTTGCATGGGAAGGGAGATGAACTGCACGACCTAAAATTGGTCTTTTCCATCTCGAACTCCTTGCATTTTATCCTGGGATGAAAAGAGCTCTATTAGGCAAAGTATCAGTATTATTAGATTTCCTTGGAGCCCTAACAAATGGATATTAGATTATTACTGCAGATGCATTTCTAAGGCACTCATCACCAGAGTATCTGAGCATCAATTACACAGATTTAGAGATAAAAAATGCTTTCCCCTGGAGAACAGGGTACAAAACCCCTTCTCTTTTTGCCTCTCTTCCCCATCTTTTCCAAATACATTTACCTCCCTCCCACTGCCTTCTGCAGAGCTGGAGCTGCTTACGAGGAAATCTCTCGGGTTGATGGGCAACCCTGCAATCTTTGAAACATCTGAAGCAGCAAAAGCTTTTCATAAAGACTGGCAGGAGTCAGCTGAAGAGATTTCAATGTGCAAATGGACATAAAAAGATGCAAGAGGGGGAATGAAACGTTGGATTTATTGTTCTATGGACAAAGGATTTGCTATTAGATGAGATGACCCCACGGCCTGGCTCCAGCACCTACAGGTCACAGTGCACAGAAAACCCATCCTGCTTTTGGGGTGAAAGGGAAAAATGGGAAAAAGTTCAGGTTTGACTGTGCTGATAAGGTCTCTGATAATTCCCTGCCTTACTATTGCCATTATGCTAACCCCTAGCAACACCACAGGAACCGGGCTGGATATTGAACACACAAATCCAGGGCTGGAAGTGCTTAAAGGCTGAAGAGAAAAGATCAAAGTTTGAGAGGGGAAAACACGGAGAAGGGGCTTGGCCAGGATCACACGGCTGGCACCAAACTGCTCCTTGTCCCCCACACACAGGACACAGCACACACAAGGACCATGCCACATCACCCCTACCTAATTCAGTCTTTCTTGCCCTTTCAGCTGATCTTGCTTCCAAAAAAACTAAGTATCACGATGAATTTAATTGCAATGCATGTTCTTTAATTTCAACTGCTGGATCCAGAGGTTGTGGTTTGGCCTAATTTCAGAGCAAAGCATCAAATCCACTCCTTTCACCAAGCCAAGCCCATTCCAACCCATAGGTAAATACTTCAGGACTACACCCAGGACGTGCTTCCAGCCCCACAACAGCCTCCTCAACAAGCTGTCAGAAGGGGCAAACCCCAAACAAAATCCCTTAATTTTCTTTCCAGACCAGGATCCCATCCCCAGTGAGGGGTCTCGCTGCCTTGCGAGCCCAGCGCAGCTGCTTGGCTCATCCCAAAGCCCCTCCTGCATGGCTGGTGGAGACAAAGCCACTGCTCCAGCCAGCCCAGCTTTGTGTGTTGGCCAGAGAAGCCACTGGGCAGCAGGGAAAGCAGCCCTGCTTCAGAGAAAAGCTTTCAGAAGCACCTTTGGCTTCTATCCACGGGCAGGACTCCGAGCCAGGATACGGGTGTCCTCCTGCCATCCTAGCTGTGCCCCACCAGGACCAGGAGCTCTATGTGTCAGTCTTGGAAGGCACCTTAAAAATCATCTTTTTCCACCCCCTGCCATGGGCAGGGACACCTTCCACGAGACCAGGTTGCTGCAAGCCCCACCCAGCCTTGCCTGGAAGTCTTCCAGGGCTGGTATGTGTGTCGCCCTTCCAGTGGACAAGTGCAGCCTCCAAGCATTGCAGCTCTTGGCACCCAACTGACTCGACATCACTGGGATGGACCAGATGTCTCTTTGTGTGAAAGCTGCCAGCCCTGGGAGCGCAGTCTCCAGGGTTAAACACTTTGCAGGGTAACTGGGAAGGCCCAGCTGATGCACACAATGATTTGGATGTAGCCATGGTCCTGACTCCTGCCCTACAGGAGAGGTGAAGGAGAGCCAGGGCCCAGCTCTGGGACACGTTAAAGGCTTGGGGTGGACAGGACCCGATGCAGAGGGAGGGAGCACGAGCAGGGGGATTTGGCTATGTCAGAGCAGGGCATGGTGAGCAAAACAACCACAAATCCAAGAAACAGAGCATTCCTCCTGCCCAGCAGTGCAGGATGCTCACAGCAGCATCCAGCCAAGGGGCTGGCACAGGGGGATGGGACCCAGCACTGACTGTAGATGCCAGGCACAGCCAAAGGTCAAACATTAAACATAAACCCATCACCCTCTTCAAACGATTTCACAAGTTACAAGGTCAATGCATTTGGTCCTCTCTCAGGCAGAGACACAGCTTGGCCTTGTGCTGCTGCCCTAAGCACAGTTCTAAAGACACTTTCCAGCCCCAGCGAGGGACAGGCACCAGCAGCACTTCTGCTCATCTCCCAGATCCCCGCCAGAGCTCAGAACAGAGCCTGGGGATCTCACTGCTAAAACCCTCCAGGACTGCAGGTCTCCTTCCCATCAACCCCACACAATTCCATCACCATCTTCACTGCCTGTGCTGGGGAGGAAAAGATATTCCAGCACATCCCCTGCCCTGCACAGATTTATAAAGAAGAGGAGGAAGGTTTCCCAAAGGTTCAAAGACCCATCTGTTCCTCCTCTCCTGTAGCTTCTCCTCTACCTCAAGCATCTCTCCATGTTTCAGGAGCAGCCTCAGAAATCGATGCTCACTGAATCACAGTTAGATCCTTTGGTTTATTTATTATTTTCCCAGCTTGAAGTCAAACCTCCTTCCGCACGGCGAGAGCAGGGGATGAACCACGCAGCGTTTCACAAGCACAGGCACTGCGGGAGGCACGAGACAAGAGCGAGGCACGGGAAGGGCAGGACACCTTCCCTCCCAGCACATTGTTTCAGACACCAACATTCCAAAGCCCAGAATGGTTTGGATTGGAAGGGACATTAAAGCCCATCTCATTCCAGCTCCCTGCCATGGGCAGGGACACCTTCTGCTATCCCAGGCTGCTCCAACCCCAAATCCAACCTGGGATGAGGCAGCCACAGCTTCTCTGGGCAACCTGTGCCAGTAAGGAATGGCCCAATGCAAGTCAGTGATCAGCTGATGGATGCAAGATCTGGGAGAAGAAGGTTGTGTGTGCATGCCTGTTGCTGAACAAGGGTTTTTCTGAGTATTCTTCTGGATTTTGAATCACCTGGGCATTACTCAACACACCAGCTCCACTGCAATGGTCCGGTAAAGGCCAGATGAAGGAAAAATGCAGGCAGTTATCAAACATCCCCGGCAGCAAGGACAGAGGGGGACACCAGGGCACATGCCCTGCTCTGATATCTTCACCAGCAATGTCTCTCTGTCACCTTTCTGCTCATAATATGCCACCTTTACCCCAGCCAAGTGTCCAACACTTCAGATCAAGGCTGGATGTCAAGGATGTTGGATGTTCACGGACAACATCTTTGAAACAAGGAGGCAGGGTTCCCACCTTGGCTCTGCCTGCAGACACACTGGGCGGCTCATAGGAGTTTCCACAATGGGCACCAGCTCCTTACAGCCCCCCACCAGAGGCATCCAGACCCATGGGGGCTTTCCCAAACCCCTGTCCCCCAGAGCAGAGCCCTCCCGTAGCCCTGCGCTCGCCGCTTCCCAGCCGGGGCTCACCCCAGCCCCGTTAATTGCAAAGACGGCAGCGCCGGAGCAGAAAGCAACCGGCGGGGCTCCCTGGAAAAGCCAATTCCCACAACACAGAGCTGATGGGATTTCTGTGTGGAAGAGGGCAGAGAGGGGCAGGGGTGAGGGAGCTGAGCGTGTCCCAGACAATCGCTCTGCTGGCGCTAACGTGCGGATAAATAGCCAGCGCCGACATCTGCTGAGAAATACCTTTCCCTCTCCACACTGAGAACTGCAATCTAATAATATCCCAACTGCCCCCCCATTCCTTCTTCATCCCTCCCCCACCCAATTACCGAGCCTGACATTATCCGTCATCTTCCCTTTGTGTCGGCGAGAATCCAAACGCAGACGCCGGGAAATTAATAATAATTGTTGTGTCAAAATGCGGGATGTAATCAGGATGCGGCGTGGAAGCTAATACAAACACAAACAAATGGTATTTATCCTCCCGAAAGATCCCTCCCCTCCCTTCCCTAAGGGCCGCTGATGATAATACTCATGGAGGAGATGAATCAGTGCTAATATAGGGATTAGGAATAGATCCTAAACCCCAGCCTGGGCTGCAATCAAAAGGAGCGCTCTTAATTGAAATTAGAGCTGGGATTTCGGTGCCTCTGCAGAGATGGGTTAAGCCCATCGGGGCTAAACAGAAGGGAAAATAAAAATAGCATCTTTATTCAAGAACAAGAAGGTGGGAATGAGAAAAAAGATCCTCTCTGGCTTCGACACACCTGGTTTGCTCAGTCCTGGCTTTGGAGCTGGGTTTTGTCCCAGCGCTGATTCCCGCAGGCAGGGCAGAGATGATGCTCCCGCTTCTCCCTCAGGCATCTGTCTGCCTTTTCAGCTTGAGACAGGTTTAGAAAGGATTTCAAGATCAAACCACACCTCCCATGCTCTGGGGGAACCCAGGACAAGCTGAGCTCAGGGTCCTGTTCCTGACTCTTTCCTGAAACTTTTTAGCACTCTGCAAGTGAAACGTGCTCTTTCTCCCGATGCTCACACAGGCAAAGATAAGCGTTCTCGCTTTCATTCCTTTTATTCAGAGGTACAAAAGGAGAGGAAAAGACCACCTGAAAAAAGGCACAACTCCTGCTTCTATTGCTGCTTCATTGCCCACATCCCTCTGCGCCCCAGGGCCACCTGCACCGATATCTGCGGCGGCAGAAAGACAATTTCATCAGCCCACCAAACCCATTTGAACCATTTATTCAGAGAAGCTGAATTCTTCCCAAATCCCAGTCCCAGGCAAGAGGGATGCTCAGGAGCCAGGTGCTAATTGGCAGCATCTCACTTTCTCCCTTTCCAAAGGTTTTGGTGATTAGTGACTCCTCTTCTGACTCTCTCCCAGCCCTGTGCACCACCCTGAGTGATCCCTCTCCATGGATGTTGCTCAAAGGAGTCTAACACACATGAGAAGCAGAAAATAGGACCCAGGCACAGATTATTCCCACGAGCATATTAGCAATTCCTGTGCTTTATTTCCAAATTAGATTTTATGTCTAAAAACAGGTTTCTAAATTCTTGGCTTGGGCACTGTGCCACAGTCTGTGCCTTGCGCCAGCACATACAAACTGAGACTGAGAACTGGCCCCAAAATAAATCACCCAGCTCCAAACCCTCATGCTGCCAAAGGCTGGGATTTGGCTCTGACCTTCACCATTCTTGCTCCAGTCTCACACAGCCCAGTTGTGCAAAAAACTTTTGTGATTTTCTTCTTTTTCCAGCCAGGAAAATCCCATTTCCAATGCTGAGAGAAAGAGAGAAAACCCTCCATGAGCAGCGCAGACTTAATTCATCTCCTCAGTGGCAGCAGGTCCTTGAGGGCAACCCAAGGGCTTGCAGGTCAGGAGAGACTCAGTGGAGTATGGCCAGTTAGAGATGACTTAGATGCATTCCCACTCCCTGTTTAAACTTTCTGTGTCTCCACAGTGTCCTCTCCAGGAAAAGCTGGCCCGACAGCACACAAGTGTTCAAAAACATGAAGGAACAAATGGTGATGCTGTTCCTCACTCCAGGATGATGCTGTGGGTTTTACCAGCCTGCCTGCATCCCAGCCAGACTTGGATTCATACCCCGAGGCTGCTGACAGCTCTGAGGACCCCAAGCTCACTAGATGGTTGTAATGACCAACATACCAGGAAGTGATTGGTTCTATGGACACCAGAGGTTTGAAGACCACCCAAAAATCCTCCAGCAGCTTTTGTTTGTGCCTTCAATTACAAGTGCACCAGGATTAGCCATAGGAGCAGACTCAGAGAGCAGCTCCCAGCTCTGAAAAACCTGGCTCATCCCACACTGAGCCACTGAATCCAGTACAAGTCTTGAGCCCACTCCAGAGATAAATTGATTTTAAACACAAGCACGGTGTAGAAACTCAGCATTGTGCAGCCAGATGCCTTTGGAGCTGGTTTGCAGCTGGGCAGAGGTGCCCACCAGGACTTTGGGCATGCACAGCTAAAGGAGCTCCCCGTGCTCTCACAGCAGGAGCAGATCCATCCCATCCAACTTCTGCTCCCAAAAACCTGGCTAGCTGCTCCAAGGCAGGAATCTGGTTCCTCCACCAGTAGCAGAGGCTGATGCCTCTAAAAAAGCCCAATTTAAGGATGATGTGAAGGGCACCTTGGCACTGCCTCTCTCCCTGCTGTCCACCGGACACAAGGGCTGGAGTGCAGCCTCCACACCCCAAGGGTGTGTGGCACAGAGAATCCCAGAAAGGTTTGGGTTGGAAGGGACCTTAAAGCTTATCTTATTCCACTCTCCTGCCATGGGCAGGGACACCTTCCACTGTCCCAGGTTACTCCAAGCCTCATCCAACCTGGCCTTGGACACTCCCAGGGATCCAGGGGCAGCCACAGCTTCTCTGGGCACCCTGCGCCAGGGCCTCCTCACCCTCACAGGGAAGAATTCCTTCCTGGTGTCCCATTTAGACCTTTCCTACTTCAGTTGAAGCCCATTCAATGTTCCACCTAACGAGACTCAGCAGAAAAGCAAAGACCTGAGAAGCCCTTGTCCCTCCTGCCACCTCTAAACACGCGCTTTATTCCCAAGCTGATTTTCCTGTCTGTAAAGCACACGTCCACCCTGTCGGCATCCCGAGGCTGGCCATTATCCAGGCCCTCCTCCCGGCTCCACCAGCCCCTCGCCAAGCTGGAGCTGTCCCTACATGATCCCTCTCAAGTCACAAATTACGACGGCAAAAGGGGAGCTGGGCAAGGCCCGGCGGCTCGGCGGCAAACCCCGCGCCCACGGCGGGGCTGGCGGCGGGACCGCGGATTGGCGCGAGCGCGGAAATTCATTCATATGAATTTGGAATATAATACCTGACACAAGATGTATCACTGCTGCCATGCTGCAATCCCAGATAAGGACACAGCAGTAACAGATGGAGGAACAAGGCACTTATCTTGTTAGCTGATGGATTTATCTCTCCTTCCCCCACCCTTCCCTACACATTCCATAGTGTGCAGAGAGCCGCGTTCCTCGGCAGAGCAGCATATGGAGCACGAATTGATTTCTTCCTAACACCCCCTCCACACTTTAATTCAATAAGAGCTGGAGTGGCGGATAAACAGCTTGTTGTGCTAGGAAAATTTCAAAACAGTCAAGAAAATGTCAAACTGTCTTTTTTATGAGTGTCTTTCTTTTTTTCTTTTTTTTTTTTCCCTTTTTTATCTTTTTTTTTTTCCTTTTCATTCCCCCTTCTTGGATGTTCAGCAAGGAGCTCCGTGTGTGGAGTGAGCAGTCCTTCCCTGGCAGACACCTGTACTCTCCTGTCAGGCCAGTCCGTGGCAAAAGGTGGCTTTGGTCCCATCCTTGGATGGGAGCTGGGAACACAGCGACTCTGGGTAGAAGATTAGGCAGATGGTTTCATCTGGCAGCTCCCTTAATCTCATTACTGGAGCTGGTGGAAGTTTTTAATGTGATCTCTCTTTCCTTCTCTACCCTCATCCCATTCAAAATGCCTTTTCTCAAAAAAAACCCCAGACATGTTTCCTTAGTGGTTTCTTTGTTAGGAACAGATAAAAAAATTCTTAAAAAAAACTATTCCATTTTTATTTTTGGTGTCCTCTCCCTCTCTATTATTTAGCTCTGAAAAGGAGGAATTATTAGAGAAGAGGAAAAAGCACAATTGGATGTTTTCTGGTCCTTGCTCAAAAATATGGAGCCCTTTGGAAATTGCAGGGACGTGTTTCTGAAGACCATAAGGCACCTCGTGTGCTCCTGCCCTGCAGCCTCCTTTGCCAGTAAACCCAAGCAAAGGCTGCAGCCTTGGAGGTTTATTTAGGAATGTGGAAATCCAGCCCTGAGGGACACCAGCATGTCCCACGCTCAAGGGTCCTTGCTGGCCTCCAGACCTCTCCCAAACACCTTGCTCCTGCTATTCCTCACGCAGCTGCCTGTTTCCAGCCAGCCAAGAAACTGAACTCCCTCCCAAACACCCCAACCCATCACTCTCCTCCTTCCCAGCTCTCTCCACACCTCCCTAGCTTCTTACCCTGAGGGATTCTCACGAGATAAAACCCTTCAGGACATCTCCTCCCCATCCATGCATCCATTCAGCAGCTCATTTCACTGGAACTTCCCCACAGAGCAGAGAGCACCACAGTCCCAAAGCTCAGCCTGGCACCACACATGGCCAGAGCCACCCGTGGCTCTCAGCTCCCAGTGCTGGTGAAAACCAAATCCAGGTGGGTTTGGAGGAAGAGTTGGAGCAATGAAGACCACTCCAAGAGTCTGCTTTCGTATCTTGAATGAATTGACATGAACACAGGGAAAGAAAAGGGGAATGTGCTCCCAAGTATGACCAAATGGAAACCAAGTGGATTCCCAACAGGAAGAACTGAAGAACTCACTTAAGTGAAGGAATATGAATGTGTTCCCTAAAAAAATGTAGGAGCTGCTCTGCTTTCTTCAAAACTTCTCCTACAGAGTCTCGGCATGGATTCAGGAGTGATTGTCACTCAGACATGCTGTGCACCCATGGATGGCCTCAGCACCCCGGTCAGAATACGACCACCCCCTTATCCTGCATCACCAGCAATAGCTTTTGGAGGTCAAACAAGGAACCGACATCCACAAACCCCTTCCCAGGACAGTGTCATCCACTGGGGAGCAGAAATAAAGACAGACAAACCCATGGGACAGGCAGCAGCACGGACCTGGGGCTGCACCTCCCGGGGCTGCACCTGTGGGGTGAGCGAGTTACGCTCCAGCAGCACCCGGAGCAGCAGCAGCCCAGGCTGGGCACACGCTGTGCATGAGCTGGGATGGTTTGGGGCGAACACGGACCCGCAGGAGGGCGTCCAGGGAAGGAGAGTTGTGTCCTGCAGTTTTCCACCTCCCACCATCCGCCTGCTGCTGTGCTGGAAGGCGAGAGCTGCCTCCCCACCCCCTCTGCAGCAGAGCAGTGCAGAAGGCTGCAGGATCCTGCAGGGAGCTGGCGTGTTTAGCATGCAGGAGAGAGTGCGGAGCAAAGCCCTGTCTCGTGCCACGGAGCAGCCGGCCGGGAGCAGCAAATTGCTGCTGGAAGGAGCCGGGTGCTTGGTGAATCTGCAGCCCCTCGCTGCTCCCCCTCCTCTTCCCATTTGGCTCCTGGTTGCAAAGTAGGGATGGGGTTTGGTGCCTAATCTACCTCTGCCTCAGTTTCCCTCTGTGAGAAAATCCTGCCACCCATCTTGCTACGGCCCCAAACTGTCAGGGAGGAGCAGCAAGGAGCTCATCCCTCTGCTCCAGAACCATCAGCTCCTTGCTCCATCCCTTCCCCTGCCAGTTTGCACTGGGCACCCACAACCCCAATGACAGTGGGTCATTGCACCCAGCTTGCACCCAGGCACCCACGGGTGATCCATAACAGCACCCAGGCACCCATGGGTGATCCATAACAACACCCAGGCACCCACAGGTGATGCCTCCCAGCCAGGACCCACCCCATGCCACAGCCCCACACTGAGCTCTCCTCCTCCACTGCTCAGCCCCTCCAAACCTTACCTGCCACCACGGTCCCCTCCTCGTCCTTTCCTCACCTCCCTCCATGGCCACACCAGGGAGGGGAGCAAAGCAGGTGACAGCACACCAGCACCAAGGGCAGCCAGTCTCCGTTTGATGCCGGTGTCTCTGGTCAGTTCTGACCCCCTGCACCCACCTCCCTCCTGAAAAGGACATGGAGAGCCCCTTCTCCCCCCACCCAGGATATTTCAAACCTGCCCCTTTCAAAAGAAGCTCTCGCCAAGCACCCATTACAGCTCAGTGACTGAGGATGAAAAGCTGCTCTTGGAGCATCCTGTTTTCTCTTTATTTTTCCCCCTTTTCAAGGTTCCTTTTCCCTCCCTTCTCATGAGGTTAAAGAGCTAAAGACCAACTCAGAGCCAGATAATAGAGTGACAGGGCCTCATAAAAAAGCAGCCGAAGCTTTGGAGAAAGCTGGCATACGGTGCATTAGGGATTTCTGTCGCGGCAGCTGGGAGTAACAGTGACCCTCTGAACTCAATTTGCTCCACGGCTTGAAAACGAAGGAAAGCCTTTGGACTGTCAAACTCCTTCTTTGGCTTCCAAGGGTGGCTGTAGACTTTGAGCGAGCTTTTGGGGGCCCAGCGTGCCCCTCACCCTACAGCTACTGCCCTTGCTTCGTGTCTGGGGCTGGAGGGGGCATCCCAAACCCTGCAGGGATGCGGTGCACAAGGGAGGATAACGCACGGGATGGGAGCGACACCGAGCTGTGGAGATGTGGATTTGTGCATTACAAGGCCTCAACAGCCGGCCTGCCCCAGCCCAGCAAGAGCAGAGGGACAAGAAGGGGACGTGTGAAAGGTCGGTGCTGCATGGGAAGAGCTCAGTGCTGCTGCACAAACCCATCACTTTCCCCTCTGCCTTCCTCTTCTTCCCCTTTTTTTTTTTTTAATGAGTAGAAAATTCTTCCCACTACGCATTAGCGCCCAACGTAATGGTGCAAAGCATTTTTCATTTATCATCATAATGCCAGTCAAACGAACCCCCTAATAACATAAATGCAAGAGGAAAGCTATTAGAGTTTATTTGTGCAGTGGCTTTGAACTTGTCCCCACTGCTCCACCAGTGTGACTGGAGGGGCTGGATGGAGCCTGGATCTTTAGGACCTTTCATCCTCAGCGAGCCAGAGCCTTTCCTTACAGAACACTGCAACCCTGACCATGTTGCTGTATCAGCTGAATTATCAAAATACCAAACACCTGAAATAATCCATTGAAAGCAGCCACTGAAAGTCCTCCAAGTCAGGCTGGACAGGGCTTGGAGAAGCCTGGGATAGTGGAAGGTGTCTCTGCCCGTGGCAGGGGGTGAAATGAGAGGGGCTCTGAGGTCCCTCCCAACCCAAACCAGTCTGGGATTCTCCAAACTTCTTGCCTTTCCATAGCTATGATGTGCTCCGAGTCAAGGCACGAGGGAACACACCTGGCTGTTGCTCACCTGCAGCTAAAGATCTCCAAATCCTTTGCCTGTTATTCCTCCCATGCAAACCTGAAAACAGGCATTTATTTTCCACAACACAGAGTGCTTGGAGTCCCTATCCCAGCTCTGCAGCTCTGCCAAGAGCTATCAGAGCATCTCTGCTCTGCCCAGACCTCCTCCTCTGCCACCCCCAGATTGTACAGTGGCATGAAATAGCTCTACAGATGTTGGTGAGGCTCATGCAAGAAAACTTCCCTATAAAAAAAAATACTTGGAAAATGGAAGTCATTCCTCTGTACAGCTCTTTGCTCTCCTTTGCAGCAGCCATTCCCATCCTAGGGTTTCACCACAAGCACAAGAGGAAACAGCCTTAGGTTGCTCCAGAGGAGATTTAGGCTTGATATTAGGAAAAATTTCTTTATGGCAAGGGATGTCAAGCCCTGGAACAGGCTGCCCAGAGAAGTGGTGGAGTCACCACCCTTGGAGTAGGGATTGAAGACGTATGGATGTGGACTTGACACAGTTAGGTTGTGGGCTTGGCAGTGCTGGGGGAGAGGTTGCACTCCTTGGGTGATCTTAAAGGTCTTTTCCAACCTAAACTACTCCCTGATTCAGTGATCTTTCACTGTTGCCTTGCAGTTCCATCCTCATCGTTCCAGCTCTCTCCCCTCAACATCCCCCAGCCCCAAGATCTCCCAGCATCACTTGTCCCAACAGTTCTCATCCTACAGCAGCCCCATCCCGGAGAGCCATGACAAAGCATTTAATTTTAAACACAATAATTTCCTCATTAAGCCGAAATTAAATGCGTATTTCAAAACCTACAAGCGAGAGCAAACTGTTCAGTCTTATGCTTTATTAAACAAAAAAATCTTTGTGTGGAAGGAGGTTTGGTGCCAAATTACAGCCCTGCTGATGGGGCTGAGCTATTCCCAACTGTGTCAGGATGTGTGGTGCTGGCAGAGAGGGCCCCCACTGCAGAGGGAAACAGTGGCACCAGCCTGAAGAATTAGTTTACTTATAAGTTAAGAAGCCTATTTCACTCAGCTTCAACAAATTGTCATGTTTAGCAGTCAGAAAACATCCAGGGAAGGGATGCTGCAATCCAGCAGGAGCCCTTGTGCAAGGGTAACCTTCCCTCCTTCACCAGGCTGCCCACTGGAGCAGGGAAAATTCACTGTACAGATGATATTAGGAAGAAGTGTTTTGTGGTGAGGGCAGTAAAACACTGTGTTAAACTGGTAAAACAAGTGTTTTGGGGTGAGGGTGTCACAGGTTTGCCAGAGAGGTGGCAAATTCTTCATCCTTGGAAAGAGACAAGGTTAGGCTGGATGGGGTTTGGAGCTGCTCGTCCCCACTGCTCCACCAGTGTGACTCCATGGATGGAGCTTGGATCTTTAGGACCTTTCATCCTAAGTTATTCCTCAGCTAGCCAGAGCCTTTCCTAGCAGACCACTGCAACCCTGCACATGTTGCTGTGCTGCATGAATGACCAGAATAAATACATAAATACCTGAAATAAGCCATTGCAAACAGGCACTGAGATGTGTGGGAGTGTCCAAGGCCAGCCCGGACAGCACTTAGAGCAATCTGGGATAGTGGAAGGTGTCCCTGCCCATGGCAGAGGGTGGAACAAAACAAGCTTTGAGGTTCCTTCCAAGCCAAACCATTTTGTGATGTGATACCAAGAAATCCAGGCTTATTCCAGGCATGGATATAGGGGTGGACAGCAAATCCACCCTGTGGTGTAGATGGGGACAAGGTGCCACCAGTGAAGCACATCTGGAGGTGTGGAGGAGCACTCCCTTACCAAATCCAGCAGGTAAAACCAGGGATCAGGCTAGACCAGCCCTTCACCCGCCCATAGCCAGCAGCCATCTCCCCCTCTGCTCCCACAGCCCTAGAGAGCAATAAAAATAACCACTGATAAAATCTAGATATGTTTCAAAAGCTCCACCCCTGGCTCTCGATTTGCAGCCGATGGGCTCTGGATCACAGGCTCTGCAAAAGGCTTCCCTGGGTGCAGAGGTGCAGCAGGAGCCAAAAGGGGTGGGAGGCAAAACTCGGGTGGAAAGAAGATGACAAGAATTGAGAGAAAGGATCAGGGCAGAGCGGGGCTCGCAGGAAGGGAAGACAATAAAACCCAGCGAGGCAGACAGAGATTAATGAGCATTTCCCAGATATGATAATTTCTGGACATCCATCAAACTTAATGTCCTCCCGGGCTAGTGAGAGGCACTGCAACCCTCTGACAGAGGGGAGGGGTCCTGGGGGGCTCGGTGGGACCCAGGCATGGCCAGCCCACCCCACAGCACCTCTGCCTGAGCTCCTGGGTGATGTATTTTCTATCAAACCCGTGTGTTTGTGCCCCCCTGCAGCAGCACATCCAGCTGGGTGCTGGGGACATCCCTGAGGACACGACAGCCTGTCTTGGGAAGCGTCTGTCAGCGAGCCCACGTGCTCCCTGCCAAGGTGTCAGCACGGGGACATCGCTGTGGCACCCACAGCCCTGCTCCACCAGCTCCTGTTCCACCAGGAAATGCCAAATTGCATCCTCTGAGGGTGTCTCTTCAGCCTCCCATGCTCCAGAGAGCGGCTGGGGGGAGGTTCAGCCCCCAAATCCCTGTGTTTAACACCAATCCAACACATGAGCCAGCCAGGGTTTAACTTCACCTTGGCTGGTGCCAGCACAAGCAAAGCAACACACACTTGTGGTTTCTCAGGCACAGCTGGAGGGGCAAATTCCTTATTCTCACTAGACTCCAAGGGAATGGGATTGTTTGCCTGAGTTATTTCAGACTGGGCCCGTTGTTGCAGTCTCAGACTTCACTGGGAGTCTCTTGATGCCATCCAGCCACTCTGCAACATCTCCACGTTTGCATCCAAGCCCTGCAGGAATGATGCCTGAGCTGCCACAGCCTGGCCTTGCTGCTTTAAAAAAGCTACCACAAATCCCATGGGAAAGGAGACTCCCAGATGCTGTCTCCACAGAAACCACTCAGTCATTGAATCTCAGAATGGTTTGGGTTGGAAGGGACCTTACAGCTCATCTCATCCACCCCTGCCATGGGCAGGGACACCTTCCACTATCCCAGGGTGCTCCAAGCCCCATCCAGCCTGGCCTTGGACACTTCCAGGGATCCAGGGGCAGCCACAGCTGCTCTGGGCACGCTGTGCCAGGGCCTCACCACCCTCACAGGGAAGAATTTCCCCCCAGTATCCAATCTAAACCTCCTCTGCTTCACTGTAGCAGATGGATCTGCTCCAGTGACCACCAGCACTCCCTGCTGAGACCCCTTGGCTGGTGACTGCAGCTCCTCCCCAGGTCTGCCTCTGCTCCCAGTCAGACGTGTAGCTCTGGAGCCAGAGAGCTGACCCTGCACTGCAGTCCCTGTCAGCTCCCCACCAAGACTTGTGTGCTGTGCACAATTCCTTATTGACATTTAAAGGTCTTGGACAACCAGCCCTACACATCTTTGTTAGGGAGGACGGGAATCACTTCACCCAAATCCGCTGCCTTAAAGTTCAGAGTCAAGTGTGAGATATTTTTGCCTGGTTCAGTGACAAGCAGCATGTCCAGGTCCTGTCACTGCCCATGGGCCACCAAACCCTTGCATTTCTGGGGCATTGATGCAGGAGGTGTGGAAAAGGAAGCCAGTCTTTCCTACACAGACCTGGACACGTATGTGCCATGTGAGGTGAGCAGGATGGCAAGAAAAAATCTCCCAAAATCCTCATCTGCATCAGGACACGACCAGGAGACACCCCCACCCTGCCCAAAATGTACAAGCACGAGACAGGGAGAGCATGGAGAGGGTGAAAGATGAGGGAATGGGGTTCCACCCCTGGGAAGCCCTTCTTCAACCAAGGGACAGAGCCAGAAGGACAGACAGAGCAGTGTCTGTCCATCCCTGTCCAAGGGAGGCATTTGGGAAGGCACAGGGAAAAGCCTGGGGTTTCCTGCCTAGGAAACAGGGAGTTCAGCCTTTAAGGAGGAAAGTAGTTTTGGGTGAGAGCAGTGATGAAACGATCGAGTTCTCAACGGAATGGAAAGCTGTGGAATATGGATAATGGACTTCAAAAGCCAGATTTCAAAAAATTCAGGAAGCTGGTAGATGGGTTCTCCTGGGAAAATAATCACAAAGAAGGGGAGAGCTGGCAGTTACTGAAAGAGACTTTATTACACACACAATAGCAGGCTATCCCTGTGCAAAGGGAAGGTAGGAATCCTAGGAAGAGGCTGCTGTGGCTGAATTCGGAGCCATTCAATGACCTGGGAATAAAAAAGGAATCATGAAAAGAGTATGGAAACAAGGGCTAATTATTAGAGATGGGTATAACAGAGCCACAATGGCATAGAGGGATAAAGTCAGCAGCACTTACATGCAAAACAAGTTTTAATTAGCAAGAGATATGAGAGGAGAATAAAAAGGCTCTTGGATTTGCTCAAAGGAAAAGGAAAAGGAATGCTGGGTCCGTCACCAAGCAGTCAAGGAAGGCATGTGGCAGAGATCCTCGGAGCTGTGTTTGGTTGTATCCATATAAAGGCAGGTGTATGGTCACCAGACAGCTCCAAAATTCATGTTAACAGGGAAATGGCTTTTAGACTGGAGCAGGGGGAAAAGAGGGGTTAAAAAAAAAAAATTAAACTGGCAGAGATTGAGGAAAGTCTCTGGAGAGTGATGAAAAATCGGGCAGAAACGTCACTGAGCCATCAGCACTGCTCTTTGGGAGCTCATGGAGGCCAGCAGCGAGGGCAAGAAATCTTCATATCTTTAAGTAAAAAAACCCAGGAGCTGTAGGCAATCAGCTCAGCTTCAATCACTGGGAAGATACTAAAACAAATGATGAAACTATCATAGCTTGTAAGGCCCGGGAATTTAATAAAGTGAGAAAAAAAACCCCCACATCTACCACCAACACGAGTTTGTCAAGAACAGATCATGTCAAACCAACCTAATTCCCGCCTTGACAGGATAACTAGACTTGGTGGATAAGAGGAAAGCTGTAGACATGATATACCTTGACTTTAATAAGGCTCCTGATGCCAGTCCCACGTGGCACCTCCGAGGAAAGTTGAGGAAGCACGGAGTGGATGTAATCGCTGAGGCTGGGGGCAGAGGGGAGGAGGGATAACAGCCTGTTGACAAAGCGCTCTCAAAGAGTGCTTATCTATTATTTACAACCATGCCAGGAGGCCAGCCTACAGCAGGATTCCTCCGGGGTCTGTCCAGCCCTGCTCTCTCCAACATTTACATTTAACTGCTTGCATTACGGAGCCGGGAGCGCACTGATTAAAATTTGTAGATGATGCCCAGCAGAGGGGCTGGAAGGGTTCTGAGGGTAGGACCAGAATCTCAAATCTCCTCTGGAAATGAGCAATAGGAAATCCAAGATGGACAACCGTGATGTGATACACTTAGAAAACATTGAACACGTGGATAAAAAGGAAAAGCTGAAGGAACTGGGGTGTTAGAGCTGCCCAAAAATTATGGAGGATTCAACCAGGCTACAGAAGATGGCAAATCTTAACAGGAGTGTTGTAAAAAGGACAAAGGAGAATCGTTTTGCTCCACTTGGTTTAATGCAAGGGCTCAGCTGCAGGACTTCATCCCAGCCTGCACACGGGGCTCTCAGAAAGTCAAAGGTCGAGTCGCTGCAACTTAACACGTTATCACCTCCCCACCGACCCGTGCCAACTCTGGTCTTCTTTCCCAGCACATCTGGCTGCCCTGAGCCTGCAGCTGGAGGTTCCCTTTCTTCTCAGATCAATCTAAAGTGCGTTTGCCACAGTGCAAGACACACACCTCTAATCGATGTGGAGCAATTGATTGCACGTCCCAGCCGGAACGAGCCGGGGTGAATCCATGGAATAGCAATGAAACGGGGAAGAGATGCAGGCAACTCCAGAGAAAGATGAAAGGCGCCGGGGTTTGCTTTGTCACTAAAACAGAAGATGGAGTAAGGACTGACAGCTCTCTTCCCTTGCATAAGTATCATAAAAAGCAGGAGAATATTTGCACATCCCTTCAAAGAGACAGGAGAAGAAAATACTAATTTGCAGCAGGGATTTTGTTTGGGAACTTGGAGTAACTTTGAGGCTCACGAAGCCCTTGCAGAAGGGTTCCATCACCAGAGGGCAGCTCAGTTGCCCACGGAGCAGGTCCCACATGTGCCCAAATCCAGTGGAGGGTGAAATCAGCTGGGATCCACCCAACCCTAATCCCACACAGGTCATTCATTACCAGACTGACATAGGAACCTCGCATCAGGGCCCACAAAACTGTTACAGCAGCATAGAATCTGGACCATGGACAGTGGCAAGTACCAGTCCTCTCTGTGACATCCAGGAGATCCATCTGCGAGCTCCCACTCGCCAGTGGGAACAAGGGCTCCACTGCCTCAGACAGCGTGACCCCACAAATCACAGCAAGACACACTCAGCACTTCTATTCTTTATTGTTACAGTTCAGACAGCTCCATTATTTATCCAGATTACTTATTCATGTTCCATTCCCAGGGACAACCTGCTTCAGTGGATAGAGCGGTCACCGCCTCTCCCCTCCACACTCCCCCAGCTCTTGTCCCACTTTATGTGGTATTTGGACACACCACTGTTTGTGTAAGAGCATTGGCTTTAACTAGAGAATCATTCCATCCATCCCAGGCCCCCTCTTGCACCGCTCAAGGGTTCTGACAAGGGGAGGACTGAAAAAGTGCAGCCCAAAATGACAGCTAACTCTCAGACAGTGACTGACAGAAGCGCTGAGTGTTTCCCGAGGCAACTCAATCAGAACAGGTTTTCTGGCCATCGTTAGAAGCTAAACCAATTCAGCCAAATATCACTCCTACCTGGAGGGACAGCAAGGGCTCATCATTAAGAGCAAGGTGGCAGCTGGCCTGGATTAAACAGAGCTATCCAATGTATTTCCATATATCACCCTCATTTCAAGGCTGCACCTCAGAGGGCACATGGACCTTTATGCTCTTGCAAAGATTTGAAGGCTGAAAGGTTATCATGATGTGCTGTCTCCAAGCTTAGATCACACCCTTTGCTCTCAGGTCAGACCCCAAGCACAACTCTACCTCCCACACTGGTCCCCTTCACCCAAGCTGAGTGGGATTGGTGGCTCCTGAAGACATCCAGACCTGGGAATCACATCCTCCTTCTCTTGGGGGGCTCAATTTCCTTGTCTGAAGCACTGACATTAAAGTTTCACCCCTGTGAGAAAGCATTTAGAGGGCAAAACATATTACTGCCAGAACTTGTGACTGCTCCTCTGCCAAGCCCCAGGTGGATCCTGCACCTCCAGGTACCATCAGCATCAGCTCAAACCCACATCTGCAACATCTGTCCTCTCCACCACGCCTCCCTGTGGCATGCACAAATTCCCCAGGAGAAACACTGAGGTGAAAGGAATGAAAAAACCCCTCAGAGCAACTGAGCGAGCTCCCTAACAAAGTGCTTAAGTCTGGTGAAATCAAGGGAGGGTTCTGCAAGGAGTGATTACAGGCAGAGCAGCCACCTAACCAGGCTGCAGACAGAGCTCCAGACACGTTCCTGACTGCCAGACAGCAGGGGCTGCACCCCACGGCAACGGGTGCTGAGCGCCCGGAGACACGGCAGGGAGGAGGGCTCCACGAACCAATGGTACTGAACAGAATCAGAAAGGATGGAATGGAATCACGGAAGGGTTTGAGGTGAAAGGAAATGCGAAGCTCATCTGATCCCACCCCCTGCCATGGGCAGGGACACCTTCCACTATCCCAGGTTGATCCAAGCCCTGTCCAGCCTGGCCTTGGACCCTTCCAGGGATCCCGGGGCAGCCACAGCTGCTGTGGGCACCCTGTGCCAGAGCCTCAGCACCCTCACAGCCAGGAATTTCTTCCCAGCATCCCATCTAACCCTGCCCTTTGGCAATGGGAAGCCATCCCCTCTTGCCCTGTCTCTCCATCTCTTGTCCCCAGTCCCTCTCCAGCTCTCCTGGAGCCCCTTCAGGCCCTGGGAGGGGCTCTGAGCTCTCCCTGGAGCCTTCTCTTCCCCAGGTGAGCACCCCCAGCTCTCCCAGCCTGGCTCCAGAGCAGAGGGGCTCCAGCCCCTGGAGCATCCCCTTGGCTGAGCCAGAAGCACTCTCAGCCCAGAGTACCAGGTGCAGCACTTTTTAGCCATTTGCTCGGTATTTCACCACTCTTACTTATATTCTTATAAAAAACACGGGGCAAAAGCACAGATAGAATCATCTGCCATAGATACAGATCAGAGACATCCTCACATGGCCATCACTGACCTCCCGCCACCACCACCACTTCCACCTCATCACCCACCAGCAAACATCCATTTCCAGGTCACTTGTAGAGAGCTGAACAAGTGCAAAGTCCTAAGAAATCACATTCTGAGTGCATGAACACCCCCAGCTCCAACTTCCAGCCTCTTCTCCAAGCTGTCCTTTGAGGTGCAGAGCGGTGGCTGAGAGATGCTCTAATCAGTGCATCTAATTTCAAACGGTGTGAGCACCATGTTATGCCTTGGGATAAACGGGGAAGGCTGCCATTGAAGTAAAAGAGAGCTAGGCACTGCAGAAGCTGGAGTTTGGCCTCAAAAATTAAAAAAAAAAGCCACTAAAATTCAACTGTTAAAACATTTAGGGCATTTAAAAACATAATAAGGCAGATTAGCAATCAAACCGAGCGGCTCGCTGGCGGACTGATAAGTGGGGAGGGTTCTAGAGGCACATATCACCACTGAAAAAAGGCCAAAAAAGCCTTGTTTAGAGTAAAAATGACTTTTGATCCAAAAAAACCAGCATGGAAATGCAGTTTTTCTCATGCATTTTCCATGAGAGAACAAGCCCAATCAGCCTTGTTTTAAGCAGAGATGCTAAAGCTCCCACCTGGAGAGTTCTGCACTGGGAGGGACAGGAAATTGCCTGGTGACTCAGTAGCACGACGCAGGCAACAACCTTGTACCTCTCGTGGATGTTCAAAGCACTTTTGACTCATTCAGGGAGTCACTTGACCCAACCCCACCCCAACTTCCTGAACTGTGCAGTGAAGGAGCTGTAAAAGTTTTGCTCCTTCACTAATCCTCCTGGAATCGGGTCTTGGAGTTTATTTGCTCATTAAAACAGCCATGAAGGAGTAACCATCTTGCAAAGAAAGGGCAGGTGGCTCACGCTCAACCCAGATTCCACAGGTATTAGTCCAAAATGTGGTTCAGGTTTATAAAATCTCTAAAGTCTCTGCACAACTCAAAGGACACCTTTCACCATCTCTGGATGTGTTTAAGACCAGACTGGATGAGGCACTTGGTGCCATGGTTTAGTTGAGGTGTTAGGGTTGGGTTGGACTTGATCTTGGAGGTCTCTTCCAACCTGGTGATTCTGTGATTCTCATGCCACCAAACCCCTTTAGGGTGTCAAAACCAGCATGTGATGAGCATCAGAAGGTACTCACCATGCCAGTGGTCCAGGGAAATAGGAAGGGACACCTTTCTTCCATGGGACCTGGGGCCCCACCCATGCAGGGGAAAAGAGTAACCCCCATGCCCTGTAGATCCCTTCCAGCTCAGGATATTCTATGATTCCATGATAACCACAATCAGGGTCCCTGCCAATCTTCCCAGCACAGTCTGGGCAGCTTTTCCAAGCTGATCCCCCCACCCAGCACATGCCATGTTCACAGGGTGCTCAGCTCCCTCAAAACATGGGGTGCTCAAGCCTTGTCACTTCAGCTGGGGTCAGGGAAACTGAAAACACAAGTGTATAATCCTTTCACGAGTTAATTAAAGCACCCATCCACCCTTCATTCAAACCATTAGCCATGGCTGTTTACGATTAATTATTTGGAACCAAATCAAACAAACAAGGAGAAGACACTGGAAGAAGAGAGAAAGCCAAGCAGAGCCAGGGCACTCCCGCAGCAGGGCATTAGCAGGGCTCATCCCTGCCTTCCCAAAGCAAGGCACAACCCCTTTTAGCCAACACAAGGGTTGCTGGAGGTGGAGACCCTGCTTCAAGTTTGGGTGTTACCTCGAGCTGCCTCTGTGACCTTGGGAAAACCTCCCTGTCTCTCCTTGCTCCTCTGCCAGCCCCTCATGCCATGACCCATCTCTGTGCCATTCCCTGCACACCCTCCTTTGCCCTTGAAGTGTGAATAAACCACAAATAAATGATTTACACAGCACGAGAGCTCTTTGGTGAGGCACTTGGGTGGCCAGGAGCCAGCACTCCCAGGCCCGACCTAGCCCCAGCCCCAGGACTTGCAAAACATCTGCAAGACCTCAGAACAGACCTTTCCACCTGCACAGAAAGCCTGGGAAGGGCTCCTGAATATTGCAAGGAGGGCAAGCAGCTCTCCTCCTGCTCCAGTGGAGGCTGTGTCCCCAGCTGAAGCTCTCTGCCCTAGTTTATCTCCTCTTTTCCATGATCTCTCTCCTTGCTGAAAGCTTCATTTCAGTGCAGGTATGAGAGGGGAGAAGGGGAGGTGGGGATCAGGGAACCATCCTTCCTTTTCTCTTCTTATTTCCCTTGCATTTCCTTCCCTCTCATTTGCTGCCACAGCTACACTCCATCTCTTATCCCCAACCTCCGTCTCCTCCGTGCCCTCTCTGCTCCCCATCAAGACAGGGTTTAATGTCTTTCCATCTCTTCCTGGGTAAATTGCAGCGAGTCTGCCGGCTGCTCGGGTGGAACACACTGTTTTATATGCGCCATAAAGGGAGAGAACTCTGTAAACAATATTATTTTTAATAAAATCCAAGTCTTTGGCAGGCCAGCTGCTTTTGTGTCTGTCTTAATTTAATCAGACGATCAGCTCTCTCAAGCAGCAAGGGGGAATGAAAAGCATTAGCAAGGAATCAGGGAACTGGTGAGGAAGAGACATGATTTCCATCAAGAGCTTTCCGGCCCAGTGTGTTGCTATGAGAGCAGGACCAAGTTTTCGGGAAACAGATTCCCAAAACAACTTTGTCAAGGTGCAGGAAGGACATGGGCACATCTGGGCATAACACTCATCGTGCAGTGCTTGAAAAAGAGCTGCCATGGGCGGTGAATAAACCCAGGCTTAAAGATATTTCCAGTCAGAGCAGACCGCTGTGACATTGGAAGGTGTCTGACACAGCTCACACTCTCTAGGATGGGAATTCTGCCCAGTTTGGTGACCCCCCCAAAGCTTGTACCCAGGTACAGCCACCCAAACCAGCATCCATCATCTCCCTGCTCACGGCCAAAGCCCAAACCAGCCCCGTTTGACAGGTCAAAATTCAAAATCAAATCAATACAATGATAGTACTGTAGTATTTAGTATTAAATACTAAATTCTCCAACTATATCCCCAAAATCCAGTCAAGGCTGGATCTGAGCTGGATCCAGGGTAAAAGCTGCCTCCAAAGAGGGGAGGGGAGGAGATGGTGTTGGCAGCTGGAGCAAGGGCAGGAGAGCAGCCCTGAGCAACCCCTGACACGCAGCATCGTGAGCAGCAGCTGAGTTTGAAAGGTGCCACTTACAGCCAGCCAAAACCTGGCAGAAACAGCTGATTTTGTGACACTTCTGTTCTTCAAGACCAAGCAACAGCCAGCGAGCATCTGCCGTGGGCAGACAGCTCCTTTCCCTGCTCCAAAGCCTCTGAGCCAGCAGGCTCAACACTTGGCCGTGATGTCCTTGGAGCCTAAGCCATTCCAGATGTGATTCCTGCATCCTTCTCATAACTCTTTGGGGGATTTTTGGCAGCTAGAGCAGCCCAGAGCAGAGGGACTCCCCTGGTATGGGACTGATCAAGGGTTCCACTCTTCCTCTCAAAGCCACAAATCCTCCAGAATAAAAATCCTCCAAAATCTGAAATAATAAAAACTAATTACAGACACAAAGCAAACAAATTAATTGATGTTTACTTGTTTACTCAGTCACCAAAAAAATTGTAGTGACTTAACATGTATTTTTAAGATATTAAACCATGCTAAGGCACAGCCACAAATATCCCCAGTAAGCAAACATGGTGCTCGGCACCGCAAAGGAACTAAAATTAGTATTTAATTACAAGAAATCGCTCGAAGTTCTTTTGCTACCATTAATCACTTTCAATTATGAATGTAATTATAAGTCATCTTTTCTCTTTGGGTGGTCGCTGCTGGGACCTGAAGCGGTGACCCTGCGCTCCAGAAGAGAGAACCCAACTTTGCTCGCCAAATGGCAGCTGCTCGCTGGCTGTGCCGACGGGATGGGCCCATTCGTGCCTTCACCAAGCTCCCGAGGAGCCACGGGCCTGCAAACAACCAGAGGGTGAGGGGGAGGACTGAGGTGCTGCACCCCCTCCACCTGCACTGATTTGTGCACTCCCCACCCATGGCAGAATCAGGGCTACCGAGACAGAGAAATTGAAAAATAGTCCCTCCTCAGATCATTAAAGGACGAGATGATAATGTTATCTCTTGCCACGAGGCAAAGCAAAGCCTTGAGAGTTCCTTCCCTGCCACAGGGATCCTTGCAGTGGGGACACGTGGCAGCTCACTCCGTGCAGGCCGTCGAGTGGAGTGCAGGGCATGGCCAAAAACTGATCCCCTCCACCTCCTGGCTCTGCCCTCGCCCTCCACCCACGTTGCACCACAGTCAGCATCACCTCCTGGCAGTTAAAGATGAAGCATGCTCACTGCAGAGGGGGTTCTCAGCTATGGATCAGTTCTCAGGGGAATCTACATCGGGAATCTGCGAAATATAATTAAGAAAAGCAAATTTATTAGCCATAAGCGCTGATTTTTTTTTTTTTTTTCCTGAAGGAGGTGGCACTTTTCTTCTAGGCAACTTGCAAATCAAAAATAAAAAGCTGAAAACTCCCTCTCTGCTCAGTGCTCAGCCTCCTTCATCAGCTCAGGCTCCGCTCAAAGAGTTTGGGATGTGGAATTCAAGCCCTGACTGCAGGCAGTCAGTGAAATAAATCCATACGTGGAGGCAGCTGCTGGCAGAGTATCTCCAACCTGGGACACCCCTGATAACCAGGACACCCCACCATGAACTGCTGCCTTGACTGCCCCCAAATCCCTTCAGCCTCACAGCCTGTTCCTGGCACTGCACAGCACCAAAGAGGACCAAAACACAGAAGACAACGTGGAAGATCAAATGGAAACATTCCCTTTTGGTTCCCTTGGTGCTTCTTCACAGGCAATGTGATTAGACTGCCCTTATCTTGGTGGGAACAGTTGTTAGCAATAATGAAATCATCCAGTCCTTTTCTTTTTGAAATCCAGCCATATCCTTTGGCTCCAGGAAACAGGGGCAGTGACATGTGCTGTTTTCATAAAAAGCCACAAGACAACATATTTCATTGCAGTAAATTCCCTTCCCTCAAGTGAAGAACGAAGGAGAGAGATTTCAAGGACGAGAAAAGTTTCAGCCAAAAGAAGGGGCTGAGCTGAACTTCTGCCCATCTGACACTTCCCAAGAAGTTGGCTCTTCACAACCTGAAGAAGTCTGGATGACGACAACCCTTGTTGCTTTTGTCTCTCTCCTTCTGCCTCAGCTCTTGAGAGGATAACAGGAACCCTGCATTGGATTTCCACACTGACACGAACTCCAAGAGGATGACTCTCTACGAGGGAAAGCCCAGCCTCTGGAGGACGGACACTCCACTCCACGTGTCAGCCAAGAGTCCAAGCAGCACTCACGCCAAAACCTCCACATGTTTCTCCCAACAACTACTCGTGACCTGCTTGGAGTCGGGACTACTCTTGCCAGGTTGTGAACCAAGCCAAACTCATCCTCACCTCCTCCCCTTGGACTCTTCCCCAGCCCAAGACCCAAATTCCCTGCTGGGCCTTCCTCTCAGCCAGAGGTCAGCCCAGAGGATGACAGAGGACCACGTTGCCACCCGAGCGGGCACCACACTCGGGTGTTGCGACTCAGCACCTGAATTAACCAGGCCCCATCCTGTGCTGCCTCCTAATTAGCAGGCAGGATTTCAGCATCCTCCGGTCCTTGGCTGAGTCCCCCCTTCCCTCTGCTCCTCACTTATTCTGTTCACTGAACTAATTGCCAAGCGCCTGCACCCTGGGTGTCTGCTGCTGTTGGAGAAGATTAGTATTTTTACAGAGCGGGAAAAAAAAGATTAAAAAAAAAGATTGTGTTTTTTAAAGCAGATGAAAGGAGAGCCCAAGGAGATGTGCATTTGACTCTCAAACATGCTCCTTCAAGTCTCCCTCAGCAGTACTTAAAGGCGTTTCCAAAGCAAGACTTTATGAATGCTAAATGAACCCGGCGCCTTGTTCCTCTGCCACAAGAAAAGAAAAAAAACCTTGTCTTTTATATACAATATTTCCTTTATGGCTGACACTGCATCACGCGTTGCTACCACTTCAGACACCGACGCTGACCTTCACAAAGTCACAGGGACACCACTGGCTCCCTGGGCTGGAGCAACACACAGCTGGGCAGGGGTCAGGGAGCCCGGCTGGATCCAGGCAGCCACCAGTGGATTCATCTGCTGCTTTCCAGGAAGGGCGAGGTGAGAGCACCACAAATGGGGAAATGTTCAAAGTCTCGCTTTCCATCGCTGCGATCTTGGACGACCCAGCCAAAGCGGGGATGTTGGCTGAGGAATCACCCTCCAGAAAGGTTTCTGAGGATGCAGCTTGGTCAGGATGGGATGGGGAATGATGAACCAAGAGGGAAAGAGCAGCA
This sequence comes from Promerops cafer, assembly GCA_013398275.1. Classification (NCBI taxonomy): domain Eukaryota; kingdom Metazoa; phylum Chordata; class Aves; order Passeriformes; family Nectariniidae; genus Promerops; species Promerops cafer. The sequence goes on from VZSE01008980.1 coordinate 1,038,446, forward strand.
GCCCAGCAAAGCAGGCAGACACAGGAGAAAACACCCTCTGACTGTCCAGCCCTGAGAACCATCTGTACCAGCACCCCACCAAGGGGGCTGGTGAGGTCCTCATTTGGGTGTCCAGCACCCAAACTCTCCCCGATTCCAAAAAGGACAAGGAAAAGCACATCAATGCATCCAAACACCTTTGGCCATCTGGGTGATCAAGTCAAGGCCACCAAACACCTCCTAATGGAGCAAACAGCCCAGCCCAGTGCCAGGACTGACCCCACCACCCTCACTGTGTGGATTTCCAGCAGGACCGCCTGTCCCTACCTGTGAAATGGGGACAAAGTGCCTTTAGCTTCTCACAAAATACTCTGAGAAGCTGGTCCATGCTCTAAGGAAATCACCCACCCAAAGGAAGTCTTGGGAGATTTAATTAGCTGCAGTCTGTGCTGTTTGAGCTTGTTAGGTGCTATATAATTGCTAAATATTATTATTATCTCTGCAGGTACAGCAGTTTGTTAGGATAATGATAGTGATTGACATTTTCCTGGCATCTTTCATCCCGACCAGATCCCATTTTACTCTATTATAAGACACTGTTCTGCCTTGACTCTCCATATGTCTCCAAACTGTCAACAGGATCATAACCAGCCCAGCGTTGCCAAAAGAAATAAAGGCAAAGTTGCTCATGGAAGTTCACGGGATGTCTCACAAGCTGAGCAAGTTCAACTTTATGCTCAAGAACTCAAGTTGCACAGGCTGGTGTGTAGACAGAGATCTGCTTCAACATCATCATGGAGCAAAGCTGGAAGAAGTGGTCCTGGAAGCCACCACAGCACCCAAAAACTTCCCTTGTCCATCCCCATCCCCTTTTCCTGGCAAGCAGCAGTGGGTACCATAACCCAACCACCACCATGAAAAATACATCCCAGGGACAGCAAAGCAGAGGGGCCACCGAGTGATTAATGGGAGACTATCAGTTCGGGATAGGTCTCTAAATTCTCATTAAGTCAGGTGCTGAGGCATCGCACATTAATCCAGAACATTTCCCCTTCGGCCCAAACAAATAAATAACTCGTGTATAATTCAGGGAGAACTGGGTGGAGCCATCTCTCCCCCCTCTCCGTCTCTTTCCAAATAACCAGTGAATAAAACATCGCCCACAAATCTATTAGGCTAATTTTAAATCCTGACAATTTAGCAGCACTTCAGCAAGATAAGAGCCATTTATTAAAAGCCACAGTTCATTAAGCCAAATGCTGCTGGCGTATTTACTCAGAGAAACTGGGCTGGGCTCGGCTCTCACCCAGACCAGAAGTCTCCAAAGGATCAGGAGTGATCCTATTTCATCCAAAAAGAGAGGCCAGCATGACTCTTTGCCCTCCTCGAGCACATGTGGGGCTGTGCATGCTTCCCACTAAAGGAGCTGGGTGTCCGTGCTGCCTTCTCCCCTCCTGGATGAACACAGAGCAGAAATCATGGGAGGCTCTGCTGCTTTGTCACCCAGAGCTATGAAAAGTCCCCACAGCTCCCATGGGGCCCTGTTTTGCACCACCTCACCGTGGGACTGTTCCCAAAAGGATCAACACCCCAACCTGGATCAGGATTGCACCACTTTGGAACCATTCCCATTGGTGGCAAGCACAGATTGACTTTGGAGAGGGATGACTGTTTCCAACCACAAGCCAGGAGAGGGCTACTGAAGAGGAAGTGCTGCTTGCCAAAGGTACCAGATTGCACCTGGAGTTTTCCTTCCTCTTGGCATCTCTGCTGATGCCCTCTGCTGTGACCATGACAGGGGGTGCTTTGGGACACACGAGAGGGGCTGGAGGCTCCCAGGGCACTGGCAGGAACGAGAGGGACTCACCAATGGGAGCAGCCCTGCTCTCTGGGAACGGGGATTTTTGTTAACCTGCACAAGGGATGAGTTGGATGCTCCACCCAAACCAAGACACCACACCTGTGAAGCCAAGCTATGCATGAGCCCACCTCAGATCTAAAAAATCTGCCCAGCAAAGATGTGCCCGAGCACAACCCGGTAGAGCAGACGTGGCCTCAGCAAGCTCTGTGCCAGCATGGACAAGCTTATTCCACTTGGGAACCACGTGCCACGTGGAACTAGAGGATTTTTAAAGGCCCCTTGCAACCCAAGCCACTCGAGGATTCTCTGAACCTGTGGTTCCCAGCAGCACAGGAGGGAGGAATGCTGGGGGGCTCCGTGGTACCCGGGCTGGAGGCGGCAGGGAGGGAGCGGTGCCAGCATCGCTGCGAGGAGCCGGCGGCAGAGGGCAGTGGAGAAATCCCATCTGGCAGAGCTTGTGAGTGTAATTCACTCCAGCGGGAGACATCCAAGAGACTTTATCAAGTGCAATTGTCCCACTGCGCCTTTCACCTGCACACACTTGCAAGACAGTCTGGAGTGACTACAGTGTATCCCTTTACAGTCAGAGCTGAAAGGAGCATTATAAAGGTGAATTAACATTTTAAAAGAACGTAAAAAACCCAGAACTGTTCTAATGATGATTAATGGGAAGCTGTAAGGGAGGCCGTGACCTCCCGGTGTCATTAAATGGATTGGCAGGTTTCTGAGCATTAATTATAAATAGCCACAGGAGTTTGAGTGCTTAGCAGAACGATGATAAATCCATGACACAGGCACAGGGACAAGGAGCCAGGAGCATGGGGGAACACGTGCCTGTGCGTGCACACGCAGCTTGGCGTGCAAGGGAACATGGCTTTGCACGTGTGTCACACACAGGAAAGAGGCACAAAGCCAAAAAAAGGTGGAAATGAGTCCGTCTGAGGATACTGCTGTGTTTGGGTGGAGAGAGAAATGGATAAATGATAAATTAGGCACCACCAGTCAATCACATTTTCTAAATGTTTTATATCCCAAAAGCTATAAAAGCAATATTCCTTTCTGGCCTTATTGGAGCCATTTCTGGAAGGCAATCACATCTGTTTCCTCGGGGATTTAAGCTAAACTGTGCCTTGGCTTTTTTTTCCTTGCCTTTTTTTTTTTCCCCTCCCCTTTCTATTTACTCTCTAGCCTGTTACCAAAGCAGGGTCAGAGCATGCATACAAATAGGGAGGAGCAGTGAAAAAACAAACAGCCCTGAACGAGTGATGAACAGACAAAAAGTGGTTGCAAACTTCTCATGGCAAAGCCACAGCTCCAGTAATCGAGGGCCACACAGATTTGGGGTCGGGCAGCTCCCACGTTAGTATTTCCTTTGCTTTAATGTGCATCATTCCACAGTTGCACTGATGTTATGGAGATCTGCATCCTGGGGCACTGCTGTGCATCACCTTGGATGTGCTGAGCCACCCAGCCTGCCTGGGATGTGTGGCACTGCACAGTTCTCTTCCAAGAGCCCTTGGAGAGATGCTCATGGATTAAAGCCCAAGTCCCTCTCTGCATCCCACAGGGGCCCAGAGCCGCAGCCACGAAGGCAGGTTTGCTCCCTAAAGCAGAAGGTGGGTTTTTGCAGGAGTTCCTTGGAAAGAAAGGATCAGCAAAGCATCAGAGCCTGCAGATGGAGGTCGGAATAAACAGGGCATGAATGGAGCGAGGACCTCGGGCTCGTTAATGAGCTCTGCCAGTGAACCACAGCGACTGCAGAGGGGGAAAGCTCCTCTCGCTGCCAGTGACAGGAATAAAAGGCTCCGGGTGAGATGCCAAAGGGGCAGTCCCATCCCTGGGCATCCAGACCCCCCCTTAGCATTCAGGAGAGAGGCTGACCTGGCACAGCTCTGCACCAGCAGCCACATCCCATCACCCAGCTGAAACAGCAGCCCCAGCATCCAACCATGGAGCATTTCCACTGGGATTGGGATGCCCATTTCCTCCAGCACCTCTCTGAACTGCTGTTTTATTTCTGCCCACTCTATGGGGAAGCAAAAGCCCAAGCCAATCCCCACACACACTAAAATTTAAAATATTCCCGTTTAGATTTAAGTCTCATTACCATGCAGGGCCCTCCTGTATTATTTCAACTGATTGGAATATGGTGGCAAAGGAATAAGTTCTCCATACAATTTTCTTCTGATCCTATTAGTTGCAATACAATTACAGTGAATACATCAATTCTTCGTCCCAGCAGCTCCTGGAAAGAGCCACCTATTAAAAGCTGGCTTATTAATGGAATTGTACTTCCAGGATTAATCGGGCCACGTTGGCCATTTCCATTTCTCACTCCACAAGTGCTTTTGTTTGCTTAATAGGCTGAAGTAACTTGAGAATGACACAACTTAGAGCTTCCCCATTTGCTCTGCATATCGCCAGCAAATTTAATATCACTTTCCTTGCTGGCGTCTCCCCGGGATAAAACCTGGCACGTGCTGCCAAGGAAATCCACCCTGCAGGGTGGGGAGGGGTAGAAGGGGCTTTCTGCCTTTGGCAGAGCCAACAAGGGGAAATTCCTCATTGATCCAAGGCTTTAAACCCAACGGGAAACGGCAACACCAAAAATATTTGCCAAAGCCTGCTGGGTGAGAGCCACTGGAATATCACCCAATGAGCAGTTCAAAAGCTTCCCAAAACCCCTCAGAGCATCACCCCCTGCCCAATTTGATGTGGGGGTCCCCTCTGGCCCTCCCTAGTCCCTGCCCAGCCAGTCTCAACCAGAGGAAGCCAGTGCCATTCCCCAGCATCATCCCTGCACTTGGAAGCAAGGGTGCTGCTTCCCAGCGCAGATATTCCTGTGGCAGCAAAGTCACTGCATGTTGAAGCACGGTAATATAGTATGACTTTTCCCTTTAATGGAATTTTTCTAGCCCACTAGGAAAAAAAGGACTCCATTAGCCATACTACAAAGGCTCCTACTTATTAGTATTTTAGAACAGCGGCAAAAACATTTCTTGAATCTAATTATTGCTGACAAATATGAAAATTGAAATCAAAGTTAAATTTTCAGCTACAGTGCCTCATTCGGCCGCGGCTCGCCCGCTCCCAACGATTGCATCAACACATTTATTCTGCTGAGCAGGCTCCCAGATTGGGCCCCCCCATTCCCTGCAGCCCACCCCTCCATCTTCGGAGGCATTAACTCTGACATATTCATCTCCACAGCCAGGCCACGGAACCAACTTCATGTTTACCAGTTGAGCACTGCCAACGGATCGGAGCGAGGCTTCCAGGGGCTGGAGAGGAAGGGGGTAGAGCTTGCTGCTTGAAGAAGAAAGAGATAGAACTTGCTGCTTTTTTTCTTTTTCCCTCTCCTTTCTTTTTTAAATTTATTGTTATTTATTTCCAACTTCACTGTCTCCCATCCCCTCCCAACCTGATCTCCAAAAGCGTGATTTTGAATTCCACAAGACAGAGGATGTGGAAGGGAGGGGAGAATGGAGAGAGGGGGGAAATAAGGAAAAAAAAAAGCCTTGTCAACATATTTCCTTTCTCCTACCTCCCCCCAACATACTGTAAAAATCAATCCCCTTTGTCATTTTGCTCTGCTTGTGTGAATGTTTAATGGCTGTCGAGGGAGATAATGATTGCTGCTAGGAAATTCATTTCAGATTTGCTATTTATAAAGTACTTGGTGCTCAGGTGGGAAATTAACATAAGGAAGGGGGAAAGGGACTGAACCAGGGAAAAAAAAGCAGCAGGAGAGGAGGGATGAGATGCTGCAGGGCTGGTTGGAACGGGATGGAGCCCAAAGAGAATCTGCATCTGGTCCCACCTCTCCTGGGACAGAGGGAAAAGGTTTGCATGGAGCAAGGATGGCACTGCCAGCCCCTTCCCACCCATGGATGCAAGGACACAGAGCCAGGATTATCCCCCAAGTGCCTGGGGGCTTCATCCCCCAAAATCCAGACCACCAGCCCCAGCAGCACCAATGGTTTGTGCCCCAGCTCCCCCTCCAGCCCCTCATCCCTTTGGATTAACCCCAAACCTCCTCTGAGTCTCCTCTCCCCTCAAAGCCCATCAGCCTGTTCCCACATGGGATTTTTGAATCCCGAGGGAATTCCCATCTGCAGTCCAGCCAGATCCCACAGCAGAACGCCGCCATTGAGTTGCTAATTCCTCGTCTCAGAAGTTGCTTTTCACTTTCTGATTTTTCAATAATAGGCTTGGTATGAATCCCTTAAGCTTCTGAAATAAGCTGAAAAACCCTTTTCCAGCCATTTACATAAACACAAGTGGATCAGAAGGAATAATCATAGTTTATGCATTATTTGGGGGCTTTGGAGATGGTTTCTAATGTGGTGTCAGGTTTTGAAGCCCAAAACATACAATGGGAAGCGTTGACGTGCGGAAAGGCAGCCCAAAAAGTAAACAATAAATAATACACGTTTTTTTCATGTTGTCTTCAATGACAAGGCGGTTTTGGCTCTGCCGCTACCCCGGCCTCTAATGGATCACGAATCCTGCTCCTCGCCAGCTTTGTTCCAAAAAGGGCTTCATTAAGAGAGATGTCACTCATCCTAAATCCAAATTCACCTCGTGCCAGCCAGCCCTGCCGCTCTCCTGTGCCTTGGCCTGCTATCAAAAACCCCAGTGCTGGCTTTGGGAATTGACTTTGGAAAACTAAAAGTCTAACGGAGGCACCCTCTGATCTCTAAATACCATCTGTCCTGTAGAAAGGGAATAAAAGCTAAAAACACCCAACCAAGCCAGGAACGAAGTGCTATTCACCAGATAACTCCTCTAAGAGGGGAAAAAAAAGCCCCAAACACTAAAAAAGAAAGAGAATATTATGGTATTAATGAACCTTGCTTTGCTCTGAGGGCCTGCCACGCTTCCAGTGAGGTGGGTCAGGTTTGGCTTTCAAACCAGTTCTTTAAATCAAGAATTCCGTTTCTGGTAAAATGGAAACATTAGCAAAGGCTCTGTTTTGAAGAAATAACAATACAAAATGGAACAAGGCTGGAGACTCCAGGCTCTTTGATATCGCTGGAATGCGGCCTTCGGAGCTCTTTTTTTTTTTTTTTTAATCATTTCCCAATCTTTGTACATAAAGCTTCGGCAAGCTCCGAAGAAAATGCTTCAAAAATCAATCCTTACTTTTCCCAGAATTTACTTTCACTGGGAATTTGTGATTGTTCTTTTTTTTTTATTTCATTTTGGAATTAGAAAAACCTGAAGCATTCTGCTTCGTTTCTAATATTACACAATTTCCTGTGGTATTCCCCACTCCTTAGCAGCTGCTCTCTCCCACCGTGAGTCACTGGAGGACACGAACCAGCCCTATGGACTGAGCTTTTGTGGTTTTCCAAGCTCCTTTCCAACCCAAATCAGAGTTTCCAGGATCAGCAATGTGCCAGGAAAATACACCATCCCCTCAAGGCCGCGTTGGATGCGGGTTGGAGCAACCCATAGTGGAACCCGTAGCTCCCCCACAGTGGAAGGTGTTCCTGCCCATGGCAGAGGGTGGAATGAGATGAGATTTAAGCTCCTTTCCAACCAGAACTATTCTGGGATCTTTTTCTGTAATTTCCAAAAAAATCCCTGACAGAACCTGCCCCCATCCTTCCTCCAGGCCAGACCCACCACTGCCCCAGCAGCGAGCACTTGGCACGAGGCACAGCTCACCCAGTGCATGGAGGTGACCCCTCCATCCCCCTCCAGAGGGTCCTTGGTGCTGTGCTGGGACTGTTCAGTCTGGCAGCACCTCCATCCCCATTATCCCCATGGGAAGGCAGAGGGTTCCACGCCAGCTTCCAGCAGTGCTCTAAAGGGAATACTCCGACCACCAGGAATTCAGGCACAGGGGATGCCCGGAATCCTGACTTGCCCACGCAGCTCCTGTGGAGCATTTCAGAGTCGAGGCTCCCTTTTTTGACTGCCCTGATTAGCAAGCGAAGCATTACTGGGAGGTGGAGGAAGGGAAAGTAGGAGTGGGGGGGGGCAAGAATGCCAAGAACCAAACACTGTCTTCAGTGGGAACAGCCAACAGGACAAGGGGGCCAAGGGGTCAATTAATTTACAAGAGCTTTCAGCATTAGACATATTAATTGTTAGGCGCATCAAAAATCCACGCTCTCCCTCCTGGCGGCAGATAAGAGAGCCCGCAAGGCAGCACCTCTGATTTATGATTAACCACGAGCAAGGTGCCTGCTCGGGAAGGGGGAGGGAGGGAGGGAGGGAGGGAGGGAGGCGGCTGCTCCTCCCCCCTGCCAGCCACAGCTCCAGAGGGGCTGGGCTGTGAGCGATGCAGCGCCTGCAGGATGCACCCGTGGAAGGGCTGCGGGGACTGGAGTGCCCCAAGGGGTGCAGTGACAAAGGGATCACTCTTTGAATCCCAGAACGGTTTGGGCTGGGAAGGGACCTTAAAGATCATCTCATTCCAACCCCCTGCCATGGGCAGGGACACCTTCCACTAGCCCAGGTTGCTCCAAGCCCCCTCCAGCCTGGCCTTGGACATTCCAGGGATGAGGCAGCCACAGCTTTTCTGGGCAACCTGTTCCAGGACCTCCCCACCCTCATAGCCAAGAATTTCTTCCTAATATCCCATCTATCTCTGTCCTCTGGAAATGGGAAGCCATCCCTTTCCTTGTCCTGTCCCTCCATCCCTTGTCCCAAGTCTCTCTCCAGCTCTCCTGGAGCCTCTTTAGGCACTGAAAGGGGCTCTGAGCTCTCCCTGGAGCTTCTCCTCTCCAGGTGAACACCCCCAGCTCTCCCAGTCTGGTTTTTTTTCCTATAAAAGCTTCTGAAGGCATGAAAAACCCACATGCCAAGCTGTGGGTGCTGGCTGCCAACGGGAGACAGAAGCATGGTTTGGACTTCCACTACGAAATCCCCAAATCTGGCACCTCGATAATTTTGGCCCCTGTTTGAAACCAAGGGCTCAACTCCAAGTTCAAGTCACAGCTCCAAGCCTTTGCCATGAGCATCAGAGATGGATCAGGGCTGGGTCCTGCTGAGTCTAACAGGAGATCTGTCACTGCCTATCAAAGGAGAATGACCAGTAATGCTTAAAAAATCCTTTTTCCCCTCTTTAAAGCCCTTGTCCCTTCAACTGGAGAACAAGCAAGGAAACTTTGCCCTTTAATGCCACTACTGAAGTTTGGGAAGCAAAGACAAACCCAAATGAAGGTCTTTTTCTGATCCCCATGGCCAAATATTTGCTCCTCACATGGTGTTTCCCAGGCTGAGAAAAGCTGAAGTCCACCTCCACTGTCTGACTGGAGCTTCCTGGGAAGAGCTCTCCCCATCCACTCCTGGTTTATCACAGAAAACAGCAAGCCCTGCTCACTAACCTGACCTAGATCTGTCAACTGATCAATTTTTTCCTGCATGGGGAAAAAATAAAATGGGGAAGAATCACAATATGGGTAATTTTAAGTGAAAACTGCAAGAAAAATCCACAAAGAAGACACTTCTAATATCAAATGCACTTGTCTCAGACATAAGTCAAAGGAAGACGGGAAAACCATGAGCCAGGGTTATTGTGCTGGCCAAAATTGCTATGTGGAGAAAGGAGAAAAGGAGCTTTTGTGAAGCACAAGGATATCCCAAAACTGGCTGCAGCCTGCAGAGCACCAGTCTTGTACAGAGGGATGGTCCCTAGGATGGTTCAGTTTAGTTTTACCAGAGGAGGTTTTTTCCAAGCTCCCAGCTCCCACCCGATCCCCTCTGCTTATCAAACTGATATTTATCTCCTTTTCACCCATGAAGCTCATCCCAAATGTGGGAAAGAGGGAGCAGTGAGACACCAACTTGGACTTCAGAATCCCCAAATCTGGCAGCTTTGCTCATTTTGGCCCGTTTGAAACCAGGAGCTCAACTCCAAGCCCGAGCTGCAGCTCCAAACCTTTGCCATGACCATGTGAGATGGACGATTTTTTGCCTCCTCACTGACCATCTCCACTGTAGATGGCCACAGGCACCTTGTTCCCGTGAGTTTCATGGCCAGTAAACAGCTGCATGTCCTGAAATTTGTGTCAGCACTTATGGGACCTCACAGGTCTCCAGTCCACCAGTGGGGCTCCTAAACCTGGTGTAGCTGCAACACAAACCTACCCCAGCACCTGCTCCCGTGCTCTAAGGTAATTTATTACACACAACGGAGTTTTCATTTCATTTTGATTTCATTTTGATTTGTTATCATTTTGATCTCCATCTCTTGTGATGGAGATCTCGCCACAACCACAGCACAGAGCAACTACAACAGCTTTACTCCTCCTTGTATCCTGCCAATCCACTGCTGCGTAACCAGCTCAGCACAGGGGGGCTCCCAGGGAAGCAGCAGTAATCCACACGTGGAAAACCCCACCTGAAACTCCACCACCCAAACCAAAATCCCAAGCCCCTTCCCAGCACTGTGGGTGCCATCCAGCGTTTTGCACAGTGCACCTGCTTTCCAGAGGTCTGCTCGGGTTCCTGTTTGCTCTGATGCACCTTAAAACTGTGCCAGTCAATCCCACGTGGTGGCCTCATTTCCAGAGGTGCTGATACCTCCTCCCAGCCCCGCTGGGAATCAACAGGAATTCCAGATGTTCAGCCACGCTCAAATCCAGCCATCGAGCAGGCAGAGTGCATTCCCCTCCTTTTATGTACTGCATATAACTGGGTTATCTAATCATGTAGGTATTGATTATTACTGTTATTACCTATTAAATAGCTATTTTCTGCTGTTGGGGTGAATATCACGTTTTATTGACCCGCACGATAACTATTAACCACATCTAATATTTTTCCCGAGGACCAATAAATCCGGGCATTCACAAAAAGATGTCGATACACGTAATTTTTCTTATACACATTCATTAGTGCAATTACCTCCTGCACGAGCTGCCGGGAGCTTTCCCCTCACCCCTCCACTGAGAGAAAATTCTCACAGGATGCGTAACCCCAACGCAGATTCCAAATGCTGCCCTTCCTGAGGGGAAGCACCCAGCCTCTCCTCCCTGTGGATGTGTCCCTGGGTCAGATCCAGCCTTTCCATCACACACCAGCACAGCCTGTCTCACTTTGGGAATTATCTGCATCCCAGCCACATCGAACGAGCGAATAATTCTTTCGGATGAGGAACACTCTGTGTAGGATGTTGACACATGCTATTATTTTACATACCTATTTCAGCTTGTATGCTTATTAGAATAAGGTCTTTATGCTAATTTGTAAATCAAATTCCCATAATTCTTGGCTTACTGATGCTAAAGGCCCAGCTAAATCTTCTATGACCTTTTAGCCTGGTTAATCCTTTTACGCGTGGCTGAGTGAAGAGTTTTCTTGTCTCTTCCACTCCCGAGTGCTGGGGTGAGATTTTTGCCTCTTCCTCAAGAAATCCAGGTGGGCTGTGAGTCAGGGACACAGGGCACATGTGAGGACACCCCTTTACTTTGAGCCAGGGAAAGGGGGAAGAGAAAACGCTGCTGCCTTGTCCCTGTGTGAGGATATTTCGGATTTTCATTGCTGCTATTTAAAAATCACACAGAAGACACAGAGCAAACACAATGAGAGCTCTGTTGCCAAATTGCCACTCACTTCCCAACGCCCGGGGCTATCCCAGCCCTCTGCAGCCTCCCCTCTTCCCATCTCCTTTCCCAAGTTGTGGCTGGACATTTTCAGGCTCCATCTTTCTTGTGAGTGGATGCAATGGACACCTCCAGCTCCTTCCCAAGGGGATGCAGCATCCAAGAAATGCCCCAGCCTCTCTCTCCAGCACCAGCACCCAACATCTCCCTCGGTGTCCAACCACGCTGGACATTCCAGGGCTCAGGGGGCTCCCTCCTGACAGACACAACACTCAACAGCTCCCATTTTAGGGCCACAATTCCACAAATCCAACAAATCTACAAAATTTCTACAAAAGCGAATCTACAAAACGCGGAGGGCCCACAGATGTTTGCACAAATGCAGGTGGTCAAACGCTTCTGAAGTACCCCACTTCACGCTCCACTTTCCTTTCAAGCACACTCACAAACCACTTTTCTTATTGTTTGTTTGGCTGGAAATAGGGAAATGACCTGGAGTATGGATGAACCGCTGCAGAGGGCAGCACACATCTCCCGAGATATTTGGAGGAGATTTGTGCAAAACAGTTTTCCTGCATGACAATAATTTTTACGTTTTCAAACACAAGCCAGCTCCACTTCTGGACACCAAATGAGGGAGAAAACGGATGAATTCCAAAAACTACTGTGATTATCAGAAGAATTCATGAAGCAGAAGCACATTACTGCTGATTTTCAGCACTGCATGAAAACCTATATATTACCTTGGGGTTGAATGAACCCAAATTTCTCAAAACTCTCTTTAAAAGTTTGTGCTAAAATACAGAATTATTTGTAGGGTGTTTTGGTGTTTTTTTAATGACTCTTAAATAAAATGATGCAAGAAAAAAAAACTCCCAAGGAGACTCCTTCCCTCCAACAATGCAGCAAGTCCCAGCCCAAAAAAGGCCCTAACTTTTTGCTGCCAAAGGCTGCCCTGTGCAATATTTCACCCTGCTCCCCACAGCTCTGCCCTGGGTCCTCCCCAGACCACGGAGCAACGTGGTTCCCTGCTTTTCCTCACTCCAGGGGTGACTCAGGGACTTCTGGCACCCACATCAGATTCCTGCAAGGCAGGGAATTGGGGTATTTTGGGCTTAGGGAGGCAGCGCATTCCTCCCCACTGCTCTGCTGCCTAGGAGAGTTGTAAAAATAATAAATAAATAAAAAACCAACTACTTTTTGATCTGGAAGCTTTGATAGGAGCAGGGAGAGGAAGCAGGAAGGATGACCAGAGGCATGGAATAAGACTGCAAGGAAGCCAAGTCAAGAGCCCCAAAGCAAGCATTAAAAAATAATAAAATAATGAAATAATAAAACAAATGAAGCACAAATTCTGATCAGGAGAAGTGGGGAGGGAAAGGTGCAGCTTCCTCCCTCTCCTGGGAAGCCCCGACCCTTCACACCCCAGCCGGGCTCCCTGCAGGGGTGGCAGCCCAGGGGCCGGGGCTCGCAGCCCGGGGAAGCCCCTGGGATGCGGGAATGACGGCACGCCAAGCGGGGAGCCGCGGCCCCGGGAGAGGGAGAGCGGGAGGAAGGCGAAGAGGAGCGATGCCTTGGCGTGTGATGTGCATGTTAAGCAGCCTGTGCCGGTCGATACGGAACGGGGGTCTCTCCCCCCGCAGGAGCGGGCCCGGCCTGCCCAGCAGAGAGAAGTTTGTGCTGGGAGACACCCAGCCACCATCTCTGCCCGCACCGCAGCCCCCAGCCCCACACCCGCGGGGCTTCCAGAGCCCACCCGAGTCCTGCTGCAGCGCACCTCGGCACACGGGGGACGAGGTTGGGCTGCTTTGGACATTCCCAGCCTTCGGTGGGCACCTCGGAGCGGCGCAGAGGTAGCTGGATCCGGCTGTGGAGGAGGAGGTGCATTCACCCCCCCGGGGTGCATCCATCCTCAGGAACACCTACATTCCCCCCCGGGAACGCCTGCATCCCCCCCGCGGTGCATCCGTCTCGCCCCGGAACGCTCGCACCGCCCCGGGGGTGCATCCGTGCTCCAGAGAGCGCCTGCATCCCCTCCCGGGGTGCATCCATTTCCCCGACAAGTGCCCGCATCCCGCCCCGCAGCCCGGTACCAGCCGCCCCCCGCGCACGGCGCGGCAGCCCCTGGCGCATCCCCCGGCGCATCCCCCTGCGCATCCCGAGCTCCCGCGGCGGCCCGGGGCAGGATGCGGCTCCATGCTCTCCTCCCATGGAGGAAACCCCGCTCCCACAGCCCCTCCAGATGGCTGCGAGGAGCCTAACGCGAGCTGACAGGCTCGGCGCTCCCGGCCAGATGGGGCTGGCTGCTGCCGCCTCTTCCCCCCTCCTTTTCCCATCGCTTTTTGCTCTTTTTTTTTTTTCCCCTTGCACAGCCCCCCCTCCCCTCCAAGCACCATCCCCCGGGTGGGGGGAGGCAGCCGCGCTGATCCGGGACAGACTGGGCGAGGACTTCCCAACTCCCCGCCCGGCGGGAGCGGGGCTGCACCGAGTTTTTCGGACGACCTTGCTGGAAAAGCAAAGGCGTGGGGGGAGCACAGAGGAACCCCGGCCCCCCCCCTGCCCCCCAGCCTGTTGGATCATTGATCCTGCCAGAATTGTGCTGGGATGGCAGAGTCCTTCTGCACCCGCAAAAATAATCAGGACGCCAGGGGAGAAGTGTCCCCCCCGCCGCCAGCCTGGTGCACCGGGAATTCCGGCGCCGTACCCGCATCCGCATCCCCCGCAACTTCACAGCGGGCTGGGGACCCTTTCCCAGCTCTGTCCCCGCTCTGGAGGGATCCTCATCGCCACTCCGGGGGGGATCCTCATCCCCCAGCCCCCTTGGAGGGTGCTGCTGTGGGACCGCGCATCCTCCGCCCGCCCGGGCTGCGTCCCCCGCGGCGTTCCCTACCTTGGGAGAGGAGGAGCGCGGCCATCCCGGCGAAGATCACCCAAGAGACGGGGTGGTGCATTTTGGCCTGGGCCATGTTTTCCTTCTCCTTCCCCACTCACTGCCGGGCGGGGAAAGGTTTAAAATCCAGCGTTTTCCCGGAGCAAAGCGCAGGAAGAGGGGCGGGGGGGAGAAGGAAAAAGGAAGGGGGAAAAAAAAAAAAAAAGGAAAAAAAGCACCGAAGGGTGGGGGAGGGGGAAAAAACCCAAAAGAAAAA
>VZSE01008980.1:1053555-1133393 GCA_013398275.1 Promerops cafer
CATCCCCCGAAATTCCCCCAGCGTTTGCACCCCCCCACATTTCCCCTTTAGAGTCCACACTCCTGTTCCATCATCCGCACACCCCCACAGCACCCTTGCAACTCTCCCCAAAGCTCTTCCCCTCTGGGAAAGGGGTGAATCCCTCCTGGAGTAGCCGCAGCGATGCTGTGACTCAGTTTCCCCACCTGCACGATGGTGGGAGGGATTCACACACACCCCTCCCGTGTCCCACCTGCCTGGCCCAAAATGAAGAGGGGCGCCTGCTCCTGGGGGGCTGATGTCTGCAGGACAGCCCCAACAAACCTCTTCCCCTTATACACCTAAACCCATGTGGGAATGGCTCTAAAAGCAAATTTAATAAGGAAAAACTCTTCAGTTTGGAGCAGAAATCTCCTTTTAGTCCAGATCAAGGGTTTTTTTCCTGTGCTGTAACCACGCTCATCTGATTCCTCACACCAAGCCCACCTCCTGCTCTGAGCAGCATCTGGGCCCCATGGACCCAGCTTAGGATTGAACACGCTCTTGTTACTTCAGTTCCAACTATTGGTCCCTATTTCACAACACCAGAAATAAAATAGACTTTTCTCCAGTTCAGGATTCCCAAACCAAACACATCTTTCCATGCCACAGCCCAGCATCAAGAACATGACACCCACATGCCCACACAGAAAAGGTCCTTGAAACAAAAAGCTTAAATTATTTCCAGCCTTTGTCTAATAAAAAGAATATCTGAGGCTCTGAACCCCCAGAGACCCCTTTAAAACAACCTAAATAAAAACTATCACATTAAATATTATTTTCGTAAGTGATAAGGATGTCTCATTCCATTGGTCGAGGTGACTCACAGCCCCTTCAAACAACATCATAGCCAGAAAAAAAATGACAAAGAGGAAAAAAAAATTAAAGATATCCTGGCTTTTTGTATTTATGCCTCCTCAGAGGCTTCCAAAAATCTGAGCTGTTCGCTTTGCAATTCAGAAGAAGACTTGGCTGTGAATTCTTGGCAATCCAGCTGTGTTTCTCTCTCTATCACCCAGAGACCCTCCGAGTCAGACCCAGGCCGGTCGTTGTGCTGCAGGGAGGTGACAAAGCACAGGTCCCTCTGCTCAAGCCCCTTCCACAGGTGTGACAATGATTCAAATGTCAAACGCTGGGAGGGACTGGCAGCTCGGGCTGGATGTTCCCACCAGCCCTGAGCGATGTCTGCACGTCCCTGCCCCCAGCCAGCCAAAGGGTGAAATGAGACGAGACTCATTTCACCCACCCTTGGGTGCTCCCCAACACCTCCCCTGCTGTGGTCCACCAGTTTCCGTGGGGGCTTGCCAAAAAGTGGCTGCAGGCTGGTGCAGAGGGCTCTTTGCTCTCCTTCCTTTTCCCCTCCCAAGGCTTGGTTCAATCCACAGACCTCGAGGAGGTCCAATGGACCCAGGGCTCTCCACCACCACTTCTGGTACCAGCAGGAGCACCCCACACCTTGCCAGGGCCTCCACCCCTCCCAGCTCATTAGGACAGGAAGAGGTAATGAGCACAGTAGCACTAATGACTCAATCCTGCACTGCACCCATGGTGCAGCAGGATATTCTCCAGAAGCAAACAGAGGGTATGGAGGATTTAATCCTGTCACGGTGTCAGGGCTTGGAGTGTTCCTCCAGCACAAACCCAGAGACTGCTGCCCCAGAGACTGCCCTTGGAGAGGGGGAAACATTCCTAAACCCATCCCATCTCAACCTCTCCACTGCTTCCCCACCATTCCACCAGCATAAATTGCCTACAATAAGATGCCACACAGCAATTTTTACCACCCTTGGCAACGCTCCTTTGACCCCAGCTTGCCGAGCCAGCGACTGCGCTCGGAGCAGCTGGAAGCGGTCGATTAGGTTAGTTTGGTTTATTACCAACACATTATGCTTTAAAAAACACAACTTCCCTGCCTATTTGCCTAAGCAGGGAGAGCGGTTTCTAAGTCAGCCCTACGCAGTCGCTGCTCTTCCTACGGATTTGCTCCATGCATTATTAATCCGCACAGCGCTCGTTCCGAGCACGGATATTTACCCGATGCACCAGAACAGCTCTTAAGGAGCCTTTGGCTTGTGGCTTTGTGGAACATCAACTTTTCATGTTGAGCAGCAGGTGATGTTCAACAGAATGCCTTGCAATAAATGCCTAATATCTCCATTACACTCGTCCATATCTATGTGCTGGGCTGATAGGAACATGGAGATAGCAGGGCTGCGCTCCTGAGATAGGGATGGGGGGAACAAGTTATTCATTGGAAATCATATATGAATATATATTTATACCCGGTGTTAACCAGCGACACCATCCCTCCATGCGTATCGAGATGCAGAAGGCTCCTTTTGGCAGAAATTCCTGCAAAATTCCTATGAAATTCAATTTTTTTCTGCCCCTAAATATGAATAAAAGCCCAAAACACAGCACCTTGGCTAAAAGTCTGCAGGGAAAAAAAAAAAAAGTGATGTGCTGCTTTACAAGGAAACCTCTAACTGGCTCTAAAAGGAGCGCTGTGACCTTGCTGAGCAGCACTGCATAATTTTTAATAGACATTTTTTGCTGGAACTGACATACTCCCAGGCGTGGTTTTATTTCGCTAACATTTTTTCCAGAGGGAAATGCCATGTTTCATTGGATTTTTTTTCATCATCCCTCCATATACATCCCTATAATTACTGTATGCATTACAATAGCATTGGCATGCCTTTGATAAGATCCCGGTTCCATTATGTTCAACTCCGTGTGTACACCCGGTAAAAACAGTCCCTCCCTTGAGCTCTTCAAGTCAAAATAGAGAAAGCAGAGGAAGGTGTTGAGACAAGAGCAAATTACTTCTCATTTTAAGGCTGGAAAAATAAGACTTGGGAAGGCTAAGCCACCACACGAGGCCAGGGAGGGAATTTCCAGCTGTGCCACGAACAGAACCAAAACCTCCCAGGTTTTAAGGCTTACAGGGCTCGCCTGCTTCGCCTTGCAGTGTTTCCCCATCCGAAATTACTTCTGCTCATGGCTCACCAGTGCAAGGGGAGAGTTAAGGCAACGCTTCCACCACGCTGCCAAAAGCACCGGCGATGAATTATGTGCAAAATGGCCCTTTTTTCCTGACGAGGGGGAGATTTTGTAAAGCTCCACACACAGCCCGGCCCACGTGTCCACACACAGGCATTCCAGCACCCCCGTGCCCTGGCGTGCAGGGGGCACACGGAGCCAGACAGACGCGTGCCCGCGGGTGCCCGGCTCTGCTCCTTTAATTACACCTCCCACGGGTGAGAAAGATAAGCCCAAACGGAGCAGCTGCACGAAGGGAGGAAGCCTATAAGTTATTCATAAGTTCAGGCTCAAGCTCCTCTCTTGCTTTCACTCCATGACACCTTCAAAACATATTATTCATCTATTTTTTCCTCCTCTGGGAAGGGAGATGGTAATTGTAGTAAATATATCACTGCCAAGTCATCCTCGCAGCCTCCGAGGCTGCACGGCGCGAGGGGTAGGGATCTGAGGCAGCAGATTTGGGATACCTGGGACCCATGAAGGACATCCTCAGGCTGCTGAGCACTGGAGGAGAACCTCCATTCACCCCCATCACCTCCACCATCCCATCCTTTGGGATAAAAACCCCATAATGCCCACTGAGCACCTGCAAGTTGTTCATAAGACTTTTCCACATCCAGCCCAGCAGAGCTCAGACTGGGACACCAACTCCCTCAGGATGCTGCACCCCATTTTCATCCCATCCTGGTGGCATTTGGGTCAATATTTGGCTGTTTCTGGCTCGCAGATTTTAAAAAAAGCCACTCTCACCAGCATCCCTGCCTGCAGAGAGCATTTGGAAACAAGAGCCACAGCTCAGAGGTTTTGTTTGCCCTCTCAAGGCTGTTCCAGACAGAATAATGCTCCTGCCAACTGAAGCAGCTCTCCTTGAGCTCAAGAGGTTAGTTTTTCTGAATGCAGCGACACGGATCCTCGTCTCGGCCCCATAGCACAGAGGATTTGTTGTATTCCAGTGCAAAAATAACCCTGAAAGCAACATCTATGGCCCCACCAGGGAGGGGAGGGCTCCGGCATCGGCACAAGGCGCCTGCGAGGAGAGAGAGACACGGGGCATGGATTTTATTTGTCCTCGATTCCCAGGGAGGTCATTTACTGCAGTGCCCCTGGCACTTCCCCAGCCCTCTCTAGCACATTTGATTCTTGTGAGTTTTCTTAATCTCATCTCCTTCATTGGTTATTGCTCTTTCAGTGCTGAACTCAGCAAGATCGCTTGTGTTTAGAGAAAGATTAGCGCTGAGTACATTAAACACGGTAATGCCATGTACTGTAGGGCACTGGGTCACCACCCCGGCTTCCAGAGCCCACAGCACCTTCCCAAATCCCAGGCCTCTGCCTGAGGCTGCTTTTAGCTACGTCTGCAGCACCTCTGGCACCCCAGCACCTTGCTAGGAACCCTTGGGAGACAAAAACCCCAGCAGCTCCAGCACTGAGCACACCTTGTTTCCCCTTCAAATTGAACCTGGAGTTGGACTTGATGGGATCACCCCACCCAAGTCGGGACGTTCTGAGACTCTTTGATGGCAAAATAAGTGCTGAGGAACAACGTGGTTTTCACAGCAGAAGAAGCAGAAAGAAAGGGTGGATGGAGAAGGGTCTGGATCAGGCAGGAAAAGCACCCACCTGGACAGGAGACAGCAGCATGCAAGAGCCACACAGAACCCTCCCAGGCTGACTGTTCCCAAACATCTCAAATCTGCAAGCCCAGAGGGAGCAGTGACCTGCATCCCTGCAGGAAGGCGATGCCCACAGAGCCCTGCCCTCACCCAGTGCACAAGGATGGGGTATCTGTATTACCTAGGGAAATACTATTCTCTAGGAAATTTTATTCTCTACATAAAATTCCAGATTTCAAGCAACACAGAAGCAAACCAAGGAGGTAAGAGCCTCTGGAGAGGTGCTCAGTGGCCATGCTCTGCTTGGTCCCACCATTCCCTTCATTCATTCCCTTCCCCCAAACAAACCATTTTCCTCTGTATTCCAAAGATATTGCAGGGATGCTTCCCAGCACCCACCCGCCGGGGCCCGTGCTGCCATCAGTCCCCATCCCAACCAGACCCTTATCGTGGCTCGCCGCCTCCTCTCCCTGCTTTCCAGCTGATTAAAAGTCTGTTTACCTACGGATTACAAGGAGGCAACAAGTCCATGTGGGAAGAGGCACCGTTTCATGGGCAAAGACTCTGCAAACAGATGGCTCGAGGAGATAGCGACTGTTTGCTGCCGTGTGCGTGCTGCTGGGCTTGAGGGTGACACAGCCCTGGCACATCCCCACCTTCCCTTCCCTTTTGTTCCCCTCCTCAAGCTCCCTCTCTGACTTGGGGAGTGAAGACAAAGACTCAGCCAGCTGCCCAAGTCTGTCCTGGGAGGTGTTGGAAGATAGACTCGCCCTCAAATTTTTGCATTTGTAACCATCTCTTCCAAACTGATAATGGGATATTAATTTTTTTGGGGGGGGGGCAAACTCTTGCACAGCTCTTTTCCAGCTCCTCTGAAGCTTGAGGTCACACCGAGGTGGCTCAGCAGTGACCCACCACACCAACTGGGCTTGTGGCAACAAGGAAACCTGTAGCCACCTTGATGTCTCAGACAATCCCACCTCCAGAGAGCTCTTTGGGAGTTGGGAACAGACAGAAGCCCACCAGACGTTATTTATTGATGAATATTCTCAGCCCTGGAAGGTGCAGCAGTGGCAACACCGCTGCTGCAGTGCTCAAAGCCACCCAGCACCTGCTCTGCTCCCGGGAGCTGGAGCGACCCCTCCGACTGCAGCCCAGCCTCCCACCACCAGTCAGCCCCTGGCAGGTCTCAAACACCACATCCTTTGTACTCCAGATGAAGGGGAAAACAAACATGCACGTTACAAAACACTGGCTGTGATGAAAGCACCGTTTGAGACCCTGCAGACTGTCTAGGGATTTTTTTCCCCGTCTAATTCACATCTCCCACTCTCCATCTGCCAAAAGAGAGAGCCAGGTCAGCCCTGGGAGGAATGGGATTCGTATTCCCCAAATAACCCTCATTTGCAATTTGAGCTTCTCCCGCTCATCCTGCCACCCCAAACTAATTGCATTCCCCACACCCTCCTCCTCCTTCTCCCCCACCCCAAGCTTTAAAAGCCCGTGGTGTTATACAGCAGGCTCAAAGCACATTCAAGATTAGTCCTGCAACCTGCCTGGCAGAGTTAGAAAATTGAATGTGGTAGAAAAATGAAGGGAAAAGGGGGGGAAAAAGGAAAAAAAGAAAAAAAAACAGAAAAAAGAAAGAGTCAGCTCTTGTCAGGAGTGTGGTAGTACAAGGAAGTAATTTTTCTCTCCCCATTTCAGCTGGACGTTGCTGTTTATGTCTGCTGCATCCTTTCTTCTCCACTGTGCAGCTGTAGCATTGGAAAATTGGAGAGGGGAGGCACGGTGGCGAAGGCAATAGCAATTGAAATTGGATCCTATTGAATTTTCAATAGGACACCAAAATATATACATATTTCCGTGTGCGATTGCATGGACGTGTAAGTCAACACTGGAATCTGTGAATGGTCGTTTGGAATAATTACAGTGGGGGGAAATCATCGGAATAATGAGCAGTTGCTCCCAGAATATTCAGGGAAATGAAATTCCAACTGCTGTTTATTAAACAGGGCTTTATTTCCAGTTTAGGGTGTTTGGGATGGAATTAGATGGCAAACACACAGCGTCACTGAATGACTGGAAAAACCTGGGACCACTGATGCTGCTCAAACCACCTCATTCATTCCCTCCATTCCTTCCTTCTTTCTGCCTTTCCTTGTGGTGTCCTTACCCTTCCACTGCCCCTCGACCACAGCAGCCTCTGGAAGGAGCTGTCAGGCAGCTCTGATGCCACAGCAGGAAGAAAGATGGTCCCTGCCTTCCAATCCCCCCATGGACACCAAGGGATGCCAGCGCTGGACCAGAGCAGCCAGCAGGAACAAAAGACAGTGAGGTGGGATGGCACTGAGAAAGCCAGGAACCAGAGGGTCACCCCTTAGCAGCTTAAGCTTTCAAAAGCTTTGAAGTTTTGGGTTGTTTTTTGTCCCACCAGTATCCTCAGAAAGATGCTGAGCAACCCACTGGCACCCCCACGCCTCCAACACTGCCTGGCACACATTTAACTTATTGTTTTCTTTAACAAGACCATAAAAAAAAGCCTCTGCAGCACAGCAGAGAGCCCAAGCACAACTACCAGGTTTGAAATATCCACTTGAAAAATTAGGAGGAAGAGCACACACTTATATGAAAACCAGGCAGATTCTGAAAACTCACATTTAGGGAGAAATATTAATGTGCCACCTAATAGACATTTTGTGACACAAGTCTCAGCATTGTGAAATAGAAAATAAAGGATAAAAAAAGCTGTGGAAGCCTCAGAAATGCAGAACCCAGAGCACGCTGGGGGTTGGTGCTGCTGTCCCCACACCCCTGAGGGGATTTGAATGAGGGTGTTGCATTTGGATCCTGATGGAGTGCAGAGGGAAGCAAAAAGAGGAGCAAGAGGCCACTGGGGATGGGAGATGGGGAGCACTAAATCCTGACCATTCTCCCCCTCCTCCCAAATCTTCCCCAGCTGCTCATGCATCCTCCCAGCACCCGGCTCGACGGAGGAAGGAGACATGAAGTTTTAAGAAGATGGAAGTGCCTGTGTGTATATGCACATGATTTAGACACCTCAAAAGATTTCACACTGTATTTCACATAATTCACATTTCTAAGCTTCTCCCTTTGCAATGCAGGAGGTGAGCATAAATGAGACAGGTCAAAAGCCTTATAAGCTTTGAAACATCTCCAGGTTTTCAAAATAATATTTAAAATCTTCCAGTTCTGGATGGAAACAGGGCTACCTAATGCCAGGCAGATGAAACCACGCTCCCAAAAACCAACTGTGAGAGCTCTTCGCACCTCACAGCCACAGGATAAAGCACCCTCGGTGCTTTGACAAGTGCTCTGTGCCCTCCAGGCACACATCATCTTGCAACCACAAAAACTCAAACCTGGAGAAAACCAAAACCAAAAATAAGGTACCTCAGAGACGTCTTCTCCTCGAGGTGATGCAGCATCCAGCATGGCCAGGAGAGTTGGTGTGGCTTCAAATCAGCCTGGTCCTGCCTGCAACGAGAAGAGGATGCTCATCTCACACAAAATGCAGAGAATTTTACTGTTTCTTGCTGTTTTAGTCACTGGGGGAACCAGTAAAACGATTTGGAACAATTTTTTATGACCATAAAAAAGTGGCTGAAGGATTCACACAGGAACCCTCCCTGTTGCACAGAATCCAGAGCTGGAAAATGCAAGAAGCTCCACAGCAATTTTGGGGGCTGTCTGATTTGTGGGTAACACTGTCCTCAAGCACTGAGCACCCTCAACTCACACCAGGCTTGGCCACAGGGACACAGGAGAAGTGCCTGGCTTAAGACATGAACAGAGCAGGGAATCCTGGCTGTGCCCCAGGGAAAACAGGGCCCAAAACAATTAGATCCACTGGGAAAAAATACAGACTGATTATAAATGCATAGACTGTAAAATAACACCAGAGATGATCTCTGCACATCCCTCCATCCTAACTCACAATATCTCTTCCCACTCTGCAATTCACCGGCCTCTGTTTCTCTGCACCACCTCTGCTCTGCAGCAAAGCCAACTTCTGGCACTGGGAGAAAAAATAAAGAACCTAAAAAACCCACAACAAAGCAAGGATCCAACACCATAAAAATAAATTAAAACCCCTAGAGGACACTGAGGAGAGTTGTGGCTTCTTTTACTGCATTTTCCAAGGTGCTGTTTAAACACAGACAGGGGAAGGTGCATAAATACATCAGCTCAGCCCTCTGGCCTGCAGAAGCATTGGCAGAGCACAGAGAGCATCAGGAGCTGGGATAATTATATTTTTGTCTCCCTCCAGCCAGCACGGGCACAGCCCTGCCTGGGATCTGCTCTTAGACAGCTCCTCCAGCCCCACACAATGGGATCTCAGCACTGACCTGCTCCATGCTGGAGAAAATAACTGCACAGGATCATATCAAATTGCCTTCCCAGATCATGCACTCCTGTGCAAAAAGGGTCAGGACTGAGCTATCCTGGCCCTCACAGCTCCAAGGTGTAGGTTTGCATCCCGTTCCAAGCCTCTCCATGGGCAGGGACCTTGCACTAGACCAGGCTGCCCAGAGCCACATCCAGCCCTGAGCAGCTCCCGGGATGGGGCAGCCACAGCTGCTCAGCTGTGCCAGGGCCTCAGCACCCCCACAGGGGAGAAGTGCTTCCTGATATCCCACTAACCCTGCCCTCTGCAGTGGGAAGCCATTCCCCTTATCCTGTCACTCCAGACCTGTGTCCAAAGTTCCTCTTCAGCTCTCCTGGAGCCCCTTTAGGCACTGGAAGGTGCAACATAGAATCCCAGAATGGTTTGGGTTGGGAGAGACCTTAAAGCTCATCCAGTTCCACCCCCTGCCATGGGCAGGGACACCTTCCACTGTCCCAGGTTGCTCCAAGCCCCTCCAACCTGGCCTTGGACAGGCATGGGGCAGCCGCAGCTTCTCTGGGCACCCTGTGCCAGGTCCTCACCACCCTCACAGCTGAGAATTTTTTTCCCATACCCATCTAACCCTGCTCCCTGTCAGTCCAAAGCCATTCTCCTTTGCCCAGTCTCCCCACCCGGACAACCCAGAGGAATCAGTCCACCAGCAGCACGAGGAGTTTGGGCAAAGCCTGCTCCTGTCCTCCAGATTAGCCTGGTGGGAAGGGCTGCTTGGGAATTCGTGGCACACTCTGGCAGCACTGGGGAGGATAACCCAGGGCTGCCCTGATGCTGCCCATGACCGCAGCCTCCCTCCTTCCCAGGTTCCTCCTAATGCGATAACACTCAGCATAATAAATATTGTTAAAAGCAAAAGTCTCTCTGGAGACTTCGGGTCTCGGGCGCAGGTGTTCAGGCTGTGGTAATTGGGTGAGTCATTCATTAAAGGAAATGCAATTTAAAATCTATTACATTCTTTAAAACACAAAGCTTTTGATTTGTCCCACCCATTTCTGGCCCGAGCCCAGCAGTATCCGGGGTTCTCCTGTGCTTGTCAGGGCTATTTCTGCAGTGGAGCAGCACGACACAGACCTCACCCTCTCCCATCCCCTGAATCCTGTTGGCTCATAAAATCTCCCCTCGGCTTTGCAAAGCCCTTTTAATTCCTAATTTTTATCAAATAACCAAAGAGGGGAAGTTGGAGAAACCTGGAAGATAAAAGAGGATACATCACGCCAAGCTGCAAGGATATATTGGATGATAAAACACAGCTCAGCTGAAGGACACAGGAAAACTCTTTAGTCTTGGGGAGGGAGAGAAAGGAGTTTGATGAAAGAAAATGCCAGGTGGTTTCTCCCAGCAGGGAAAGACACTGCAATAACCAACAACCAAAAAGTTAAAGACAGACAAATTAAATACAGCACAAATGTTTAGCAGCAAAGGTGATTAACCTTTAAAAGCCACTACCAATGGCAGCCCTGGGTTCGGCATCTCCCGAGATCCTTAAATCAACCCTGAACACCTTTTCAGAAGATTTATGTTCGGCAAACACCAAATCCAAGGCTCAGGAAAGAGGTTTCTAATGACTTTCCAGGGCCTGTTTATGTGATCTAAAAGTCCCTCCTGGCCCGAAATTCATTGCAGTGCTGCAGCTGATCCTCAGCTGATCTTGGGAAGCAAAATCCTGCCCGGCCAGCCCTGAGATCAAGACCCAAATCAGTCATTGAAGTTACTACAATCACCTAAAATTCAAGCTAAACCAAACGGGAGAAAGGTTCAATCAAACCTTCTCCTTCTGCCATATCCTCCTGTGCAATTGCTGGTGAATTTTGGGGAGAATAAAGCACAAAATGGTGGCTGCAGAGATTATCCTTGAGAATAACTCAGAATATATCGCATTTGAGGGTATAAATATTGAGAATAATCTTAATAATAATAGGAAGAAGACTAGAACAAGCTTCTAGGTCCAATTTTTCAAATTCAGACAAGAAATAAGTTGACCCAAGCAGCTGCCGTGGCTTTGCAGGTACCCAAATACTGTTGACAATGGGTGGCTCAGTGCCACTGGTGAGGCAGGTACCAGGACAGGCTGTCCTGCTCCTTGGGCAGAACAAGCAGTGACAGAAAAACCACTGTAGAGCACTGTAACTGCATCAGCAGTGGAAGTTCTGTGTACACAGACCTACTGGCAGAGGGAAAAATCACACTTCCAGCCAGCAATATTAGAGTGGCAAACATTCCCAGTGCCAAGGTCTGCTGTGGCTCCTTCTCTCTGCCTTTTCTTTCCAAGAGGATGCCCTTCATCTGCTCTTGCCCCGAGCTCAGCGATCCCCAGGAGTCACTGGAGCTTTCTGGAGCTCACCTTGTGGTTACTGTGCACCACCCCCAGATCCCCCAGGGCTCTCACACAGCCTAAAGACACCACTGTGGAGGGGGAGGATGGTGCCCAAGACACTTCCATGGTCACAGCACTGTTCCAAACACCCGAATTCAGCACGAACACGGCACATGGGTCTCACCTGAGTGTTAGCACACAGAGAGCCCAGCCCAGCATCACCCTCCTGTTTAGATCCCCCTTCACTGCTGATTTATGTCAGCAGCCATTTCCAGCACCAGGCCTGGTCACAGCCCCCGTTCTCCCTCTCTGCTCCAGCATCATGGAATGGTTTTGGTCCAGAGGGACCCTACAGCCCATCCCGTTCCAACCCCTGCCATGGGCAGGGACACCTTCCACTGGACCAAGTTGCCCAAGTTGGTTTGAGAGTCTCAAACCATTGTAGTAGAGAAGCAGCTGGACTCAGAACCCAGTGCCAGGGCCTTTCCACCCTCACAGAGAAGAATTTCTTCCCAATATCCCATCTAACCCTGCCCTCTGGTAGTGGGAAGCCATTCCCCCTTGTCCTGCTACTACACTCCCCTGTGCAAAGTCACCCTCTGTCTGGTCTGGGATCACTTACTTTTCCAGCAAAAGCTTTCCCTGCAATACCAGTATTCCTGTCTTCTCCTGAGCTGGGCTCCCCCCAGGAAATTTCACCTCTCTGAGCCTCTACCACTGCTGACCCAGACTCGGATGTGCACGAGCTCAGGGCGTGCAGCCAGTGGAAACATGGACATTTTATGGACAGGCCTTAATGGAGGGCCTGGCAGTGCTGGTTAACGGTTGGGCTTGATGATCTTAGAGGTTTTAATTATTGGATAATTATAGGATTTAGCCTTTGCCTGGCTGCCTGGGTGGCACAAGCAATAACCTGGAATGCAATGGCTCCTTCACCACACACCAGGGCTGAAACCTCAATGGCAGCATCTTCCTCCTCCACCCATTATTCCCAGCTGGTGGGTGCTTTTCCCTGCCTTGAGCACACTTCTGCCTTCACTGCCCCAACAGAAGCTCCCTGCACACTCTCAGCATTCCTGCAGGACATTTAATAAGATCCCACCACTCCAATTTCTGAGAGAAAAGCTCTCCTGACTTGTTCCTGGAGGCACTGGTGGAAATCAGTGATGTCTTCTCCACCACAAGCTGGGAGGGGGCTGCATTTACCCAGGGAAGAGCTGGGCCTGGAGTCAGCAGCTTCACTCTGATCCAAGCAAGGTCAGAACTGGTGCTTTTGGAGAGCCACCAAAGGATCCGACACTCCTCGTCCCAAGCCCAGCGCTGTTTACCCACAGCCTGACTTCCAACAAAACCACAGTGATGCCTTTTCCTTGGTCTTGAAATTAAGAGCCAGACACAGTTAGGACATAAAGGGTTTTTACTTCAGTATTTAATAAGGGTCTTTCTGGTCTTAATGATCTTTATGATCTAAACACTTCGCCAAGGTGGAATGTGCCAAAAACGTACACACGCGGTGGATCGCGTATACAAAGTCAATTTTATTGACTTTGCAAATTAGCATATCTAACAAAGATGCTTCAATGAGAGGCTTGAATGAATAGTGTGATATCTCTTTATCCCAGAGTACTCTTCCCTAGATGGGCCTAATTTTAGTTCACAGGTTGTATTCTAGAGGAGACTTTGGTTTCTCAAGATAGCGTAGGGCTTTCCAGCTTCCAGGTGTGAGGCTTTTAGGATGTTTGGTCTTTTGGCCTTACAGAATACCAGGACTATGCTAAGTTATCAGATCTAAGGAATTACAAGTATGCCTGTTAAGGGCACTGAGAATACATAAAAGGTATATAAAAGTAAAGGCAAAAAATTGCCATGGCATCAACAGGATGCCCACGAAGGCACAGAAACGCCTTGGTCTGTGCTAGGAGCCTGTAACACACCCGTGGTACCCAGCAAGGCTCCGAGCCCCAGCCTGCACCCCCCTGGCTGCCAGCTCACCCTTTGCCTGGGGATGCAGCCCTGCTTCCCGTGGATCCCCAGGCCAAGGAAATCTGGAAGCAGCACCTGACTCTGGCCTGCTTGGAGCAGCTTCCGAGCAGTTTTCTGGCTCTGAAAAAACCCAGCGAGGACTTGGCTGCTACCACACTCTGTGAGGGAGCAGCAAAGAAACCCACACGTGTCCTTGTCCTCTTTTTCCCTGTCTGGCCCTAGGGCAAGGGGACAAGATGCCCCTGTGAAGAAACAAAATCCCACCATAGAAAACACCCCAGGGAACTTGGCAGGGCTTTCCCAGGAGGAGGCAGGGAGCCGAGAGCTGGAGCTGCTCATCAGCTGCCTGCTGAACGTACCGAAGGGGTAAATTAAATTCATTCATCTCATCCCAACTCACAATGGCAGCGTTTTCACCCAACACACACGTTTCTGACAATCAGCTTAATTTACTTCAATAATAAATGAAAAAGGGAAGTTTTCCTTTAGAAGAGAAATCAGGACCAAGTGCCACGGCGCTTTTTGTGTGGATTTTTATGTGGGTTTTTTTAAAGCAAACTATTCAACTTGTTCTCTTTAAATAAAATGATTCCTTTATCTATTATTCATTTGAAATGCAGAAGGAGGACACAAGAGACTGGAAGCGCATGGTTTGCTTCTGACACCTCTGGAATAGTTTTTAGGAAGACAAAATGCACAGAGCTTAGAGGTTTGCTAGTTAGGAGCCCAAAACTTCCATTTCCTCTGGTTTATGATTTTATAATGTTGCCCATCACTCTGGTGTTTCCATGCAAACTTTTGCTGGTTGAACCTGTGTTATTTGCTTGTTGGGATTGCTCAAGATCAGCGGGTTTTGTCCTGTGCCCACACATGTGAGATGCAGCTACACATGTTTATACCAAGCCAAAAGTGATAGAGGTGACTGTAACAGCCAAAAAACCTCCAGCTTCAGTCAGGATATTCCTTAGGGAAACACTCCTGGGGATACAGATCCTGAAATGTTGGTTATCCCCCTTTTTTAGGTGTAGCCTTGCACCAGGTGCCCAGAGCAGCTGCAGACCTGTCTCCTTTCCATCCCAACAGGCAGGATTCACCTTCATCCCTCTCCATATACTTGTAATATAAATATACAAGATGTACTTAGGGCTCTCTTTATCAATGGAGAGCGAGACCAGCACCTCCAGAGGGCAATTCATGCAGCCAGCCTGTCTGGGAGGAGATAAATGGCCTCTGGAGATGCCCATTTCTCTCCACCGACTAGGAGGGAGCCCAAGGCGACAAACCCCAAACGTTGACATCCAACTTTTAGACAGTCAAGTCAGAGCAGATTAATCCAACCCATTACTGGGGCCTTTAATTTTTGCTGGCTTGATTTACAAGTGCTTGCTCAGCACGTTGAGTCCCAATGTCACAACAGGGAGGGGAGCCCAAAAGAGTTCTTTGTCCTCTTCCCACCTTGGATGTGACCATCTGTACTCTGCCACACACCTCATGGTATTAAATGCAGATAAAATAAGAATTATTCTCGCTGCAAACTTTCTCTTGGAACTCGAAAAAGTGAAAATGTTCAATTAAGGTACATTGTTACCAGAGTTTGTAACACACTTGGAGACGACAAGCTCTTTCAAAAGGAAGAATGGATCATTATCCTCATCTTGTAGGTGGAGAAATGGCTGAGTCGTGAATAAAACACAACTTTGGAGCCAGAATCCACAGCTCTGTCCCTCTGAAAGCCAACAGCATCCTGGGCTCATCCCACAGCGTGGGCAGAACACTGAGGGAGGGGATTCTGCCCCTCTGCTCTGCTGAGACCCCACTGCAGTGCAGAGTCCAGCTCGGGGGTCCCAGCACAGGAAGGACCTGGAGCTGCTGGAGCCAGTCCAGAGGAGCCCATGGAGATGCTCCAGGGCTGGAGCCCCTCTGCTCTGGAGCCAGGCTGGGAGAGCTGGGGGTGCTCACCTGGAGAGGAGAAGGCTCCAGGGAGAACTCAGAGCCCCTTGCAGGGCCTGAAGGGGCTCCAGGAGAGCTGGAGAGGGACTGGGGACAAGGCATGGAGGGACAGGACACAGGGAATGGCTCCCACTGCCAGAGGGCAGGGATGGATGGGATATTGGGAATTAGGAATTGTTCCCTGAGAGGGTGGTGAGGCCCTGGCACAGGGTGCCCAGAGCAGCTGTGGCTGCCCCTGGATCCCTGGAAGTGTCCAAGGCCAGGTAGGGCAGGGCTTGGAGCACCCTGGGATAGGGGAGGTATCCCTGCCCACAGCAGGGGTTGGAACTGGATGATTTTTAAGTTCCCTTCCAACTCAAACCCTGCTGGGATTGTCTGGTTCAAGCAGCAGCAGGATGGGGACGGCTTTGCCCAGAGGCTCTGGCACTGCCCCCGTGCCCTCTCTGCTGTAGCTGCAGGGTGACAGCATCCCAAGGACAGCTTCCAGCCCTTCCTGGCAGCAGCTCACCACGCTCCTGGGTGGGACAGACCTGCCTGGAGCCCTCACCACATCCGTCTTGCATCCTAACTGGGTGCCTCCCAGGGACTAATTAGGCTCGAGACCCCAATCAGTGCTTGTGGGTACATTTCAAGCTGTCTCCCACCGCGTCTGTGAGATGAATCCAGCCCTTGGCTATTCAGATTTTGTTAATTGCAGCTATTCCAGAGGCACAATGGAGCATTTTTTATTCCTGCAGCACTGTGTGCAAGCAGGTGGATCCCATTACTGTCAACTAACAGCACCACATCCCTGCCCTCCCAACACCACGGCTGCCACAGGTGGGACCCTCCAGCTGCAAGGAGGAGGTGGGCTCCTGAACGGGTTGTCTTCTACAACAAGAAAAAGCCTGGACATCTCCTGCTTAACACAGGAGGTCTTGCTGACACTCTGCCCGACCTGTTCACTCAGCTGAAAATTGCAGACTCACCTCTCCCCAGCTGGGAATGCACTTCCCTGCTCTCAGGGTAATGAAGTCCAGGTCTGTAAAGCAGCACACGCAGAGCTGGCCCTGAGTGTACCCTTAGATCACCTTCCCAGGGTTTTTGTCCATCTACCCACAGGCCACTTATTTAAAAGTTAATTTTTCCCTCAGCAGTCCTTGTTAAGCCGGGGCAGAGGGCAGACTGGAGCAGTGGCTCCTCCAGGGCAGCCTGGGGCAGGGCTTGCTTTTGGCCATGATTCCCCTGGGTGGGATGCTTGAAGTGGCTCCTGGATGAAGCTGGGAGGGTTATTTTGGTTTTCTTTTGCAGTGTAGACTCATTCTTCCAGAAGAAATTGTTACCAGTTCCCAAGGATTTGTGCTCATTCCTACATCCATGAGAGCACTGCAGCTGAAGGAAGGTGGCAACAGAGCTCTGCCAGCAATCCAGAGCCTGGAGAGGCAGAGATTTACCCCCGGGGGGAAGGAAAAGCGAAGGACAATGCACAGCTGAACAAGGCAGAAACAACAAAATCCACCTCCTCTCTTCACTTATCCCACTTCACACCCATTCCAGCACTTCTCCTCTGTCCCTTCCCTGCTCCAGCATTCCCAGCTCCATCCCCCAGCTGGGCTCCTCCATCAGGGTCCCCACGGGCGGCACACGGGGGCTCCAGCTCGGCTACTGATCAGCGTTTGGGGGCTCTTGGTGAATTTTGGCTGTACAGGTTTCGTCAGGCTGCCTTGTCTTCATTACATCACCTAATGGAGCACATCCATCTTCTCCCTGTCCTCCACAGCAGCCAGTGGAAATCGGGCTGAGGAGCGTTAATCGAGCCCTGGGAATCGTTGGCACCTCATGAAGAGAAGCCCCGGGGGTGAAGAGAAGCCCTGTGGGGTGTGTGGCAGGGCTGGGGGCTGCAGGTGTGGCTTTCTCAGAGGAGATGCCAGAGGTTTCATCTGTATCTGCACAGGTGATGCCTTGGGGTGGCTGCCTGGAGCAGAGGCTGGGCAGAGTTGGAGAATAAAGTGGGGATTTATTCAAGGCCTTCCATAGATCCACCTGGGGCAGTCAGAGCCTCCCAGAGGCTGCACCCAAGGTGGACAATGCTCATGGATTTTTCAGACAATTATAAGTTTGGTCTATTTGCATATCAGGGGTTAATCCTCCAATTGCAGCTTCAGGTAATGAAGTCACATTCCCCCAGTTTGCTCCTCCCCAGGTCACTTCTGTTTGTACTTTTTGGGGCCTGAGGCTGTCGGGTGTCCTTGGGTCCCAGGCCCAGAGGAATTGTTTTGTCTGACCAGGATGTGGAGACAGCAGCTGACACTTTATATGGAGTTTAGAGCCATGCACAGGATTTGGAAAATAGAAAGGCTGAAATCTCAAGGCATCACTGGCAGCAGCTCCTCTGGGATAATTTCAGGGAGAGCCCCAGACTTTCACAAGAGCCCAAACCTCCCCTTGTACCTTGCAGATGTTTTGCAGCTGGATGCCAAAGGAACAGGGGAAGGGATTCAGTACCCAAGGGGGGCGTGGAGCTTCTGAAGCCAACGTTCCACATTTAATCAAGACTAAACAATCCCTGTCACTCTTCTGAGAGTGGCAGCAAACATCCCCAGCCTCACAGGTGAGCAGTAATCTCAATAAAGTCACGCTCCAGTACCTTCTCCTTGGCCCTGCTGAAGAAACATCCCTTATTACAGAGCTCACACACAGGATATCAGATCCCTCTCTCTCCAAAGCCTCAGTATTGCCCCATAAATTCATATTTTCTACAGAGATGAAGCACAAGAGCACTTAAAAAAAAATAAAAGACAACAACAAAACAATCCCCTCCCAAAAAAACCCCTAAAAACAGTGTTCCCACAAGGATGATAAAAAAAAAAAAAATTAAAAAATCAATATTCCCACAGCAAGAAGCCAACAATTTTTGAGGACAATTTTTGAGACTTCATTCAGTAGCACCACTATGGATCCTCATCTCCCAGCACAAGGCTGCATTTCCCAAGGATCTATCATCTCATTGGAAAAGGAGCCACCAGCCCAATCCAAGCTCAACCTAATATGAAGAAATTCAAACGTTTTGCCTCAGATGAGGTTGGAAGTTTTTAGGGAGGAGCAGATCTGAGACTCAAGAGCAGCCTCTAGTTTCAAAGGCCAGTAGTGTGCTCTGCCCTGGACCCTCCCCAGCTCCAGGAGGTTTGCTGACCTCAAAAGGTGCTGTTGCCATTCTCTCGGAAGCAAAGCTCCTTTTTGTAGCAGTCCTTCCCTGTTATTTTAGCAGCTGCTGTCTTCCAGGCTGCTGGAGTAAGAGATTAATGCTTTAATTATCCCATCTGAAAGCTGGGAGGCTGAGCCTGTGGATGGTATACGGCACTGACTCCTGGCACTTGTGGATCTAGAGGGACTGCACACTAAAATCGAGCTGGAATCCAAGTGAGGAATAAAAGTGGAAAAAGAAGTAAGACAGCAATCAGAATAATGTACTTTTAATGCCCAATATCTCACAACCAGCTGGGGCTAGAAATTAAAGCTTCCTGCTTGTTGCGAGTGGGGGTTCCTGTCTTGCTAAGACTTTATCTCTCCCTTCTCCATCCCTGGTGTTGCAGGAGGTACCGGATGCTGAAGTTTCCTGCCTTTGCCCCATGCCCTGTAAGCTCCTGATCATCCTCCTTCCTTACCCAGACAGCTCAGGGCTGCACCCAGCTGCTCCTGCACCCCTCCTTGGACACAGCCAGCTACATCACAGAGGTCTGCTGCATGCCCAGTACGGACAAGGCTCTAGGAGAGGACACTCAAGCTGGATTCCTTCATTTTCCAGCAGTAAAGCCTCCATCTCCTGTGGCAGCTCTGGGGCTGGCTGATGGCAGAGCTGGAGCATCATCACTGCTGGTTCTGCATCCCTGCCACCTCTGCATTCCTGCCATTTTCCTTTTTTGCTGCTCTCCTCTCCCACTCCTTATCTTTCTCCCTCTGCCTTCATTCTCTCACCACCTCAACCTATTTTTCTCTCCTCTCCCTGCTCCCCACCATCCCTCTCTCTGCTCCCCCTCCCTCCTACTTAGGAGGAGATCAATATACTGGGAATGCTGACTAGGGAACTAAATCCAGCCAGCCTGTCTCTCTGAGAGACCTCTCACTAATCAGCTTGGATGGATTCCTACTCCCCCCTCCACTGGCGAGAGAACCTGCGATGAATTCCTCCATCCCTGGTTCTTGTCAGCCTGCACACAAGGAGGCAAATGTCTCTCTCATCTGCTCTGCACTCAGCTTTTCTTCTCCATGTCTGGATCAAGCAGGTTGGAGGCAATAGCAGCACTACCTTGCCTGCTTCTATTTTCTCTCTGAGCTGTGATCCCAACTGGAACGCTGTCCGTGAGTGAGTAATTCCATCCTCCCAGCTGTGGGCTCTGTCTGTAGCACGTGGGGCTTCTGTCTCTTGGCACGTCTCTTCTCAGAGCGCAGCTGAGAAGGAGAATGGTGCAAATCAGGCTTTTCAGGGGCACATTTATCGTCCTCCATGTCTGTCAAATGAGGAGTTTCACAGGAATTGTGCTTACGGATGTGCTGCCGTGCCTGCCTCGCTCGGGGTTGTCCTCTGCCTCACTCTGTTAGAGGGGATGTTCAGGCAGAGGCTCCCCAAAAACCAAGGGCAGGGCAGAGGATGGGAATCAGCCCAGCCCAGCTCCAAACCCAGCCTCAAACTGCAAAGGTTCTGCCATAATGGCTAAATCCTGCCTGGATTTGTCCCACAGTGATTTCTGCAGCTCTGAAATCTGCTTGTTTGACCCCAAACCACAGCTGACACATCCCACTGCCTTTTCCAGCTATTTTTTTTATCAGAGAGTTCGGAAAAGGTTCGGCTGGGAAATGTCGAAATGTTTCTTTTTGACATTTCTGCTTCCTGACATTCCTGAACTGCAATGTTTAACTTGGGCTTTTTGGGCTCAATCAAAACATCAGGTTGGGATTCGGTTCCTGCAATGCAGGAGAAACACGGATACACGACAAGGGATCTGACCGAGATGGAAACCTGGCCCATGAGGCCCATGATCCAAAATGTGACCCCCTGGGCACAGCAGAGGGATTCACACATCACTATTCAACTAAAGGAAAATTTTGGCTCGCTTGGATGAAAAAAGATGTACCAATTTCAGCTGCCCAAAGCTGATCAGGCTAGAGCCCTCAGAGCAAAATAATATGGAAGGGGGGGAACACCGAGTCCTCATAAACATAATTAAAAACAAAAGTCAATTTTGTAGCCTCCCCATGTTCCTCAAACAGGCAGTCCCATGAGCAGCCCAGCTAATGAAGCTTGGTTGCCTATGGATCGGTGTCTCCCGGCTCAATTCTCTGATGTCTAATGAGGTGCAAGCTCTGATCAAAGTTTTCCCCCACCGTTGGGGAATTCATAACAATACTCTCATCTGGGAACACACTCATCCTCCAGGGCTGCACAGGATGAGCTGCTGCTCTCCTCCCACAGCCGCTCTCGCTGGGCGCTTCCTCAGCCCCCCACCAAACTGCCTACACCAAACCCACGACCTGGGGGTGCAATCTGGTTGAAAAACACCACAGTCACCCACACAGAGCCCCAGGGAACCTTCTTCCCCAAAACTCCAGCTCTGAAGAGCTTGCCAGAGGCTTCCCAACCTCCCAACCCAGAGGCTTCCCAACCTTCCTCAAGGTGGGCACTTGAGCCATTTGCACGAGAAGGGAATGTGCGAACAGTGGCGGGCAGATCGTGATAGAACAGGGGGCAATGGCTTTAAACTAAAATTTGGATCAGATATTAGGAAGGAATTCTTCCTGTGAGGATGGGAAAGCCCTGGTACAGGGTGCCCAGAGAAGCTGTGGCTGCCCCATCCCTGGAAGTGTCCAAGGCCAGGTTGGACGAGGCTCGGAGCAGCCTGGGGTAGTGGAAGGTGTCCCTGCCCATGGCAGGGGGTAGAACTGGATGAGCTGTAAGGTCCCTTCCAACACAAATCCTTCTGGGATTCTATGTTGCAGCAGCAGGACAGAGCCCTCCTCATCAGAACCCGATGTCCCCCCACCATGGATCCAGCATTTGCATCACCCCCTCCTCTCCTAGAGCCGCAGGCAGTAGGAAAGCTGGAGAGAAGGACACCAAAAAAGAACTGAGGTGTGTGGGCGGAGAAGAGATGCTGCTTGGTCTGAGGGGAGGCAGGCAAGGAGCTGTAGGAGCTCACCAGCTGCTGGTCCTTTATTACAACAGAGGATCACGACTGATGCAGAAGTAATTTCCGTGCATGGCTGCCTACGCAGGATGCAAGTGAAGTGAACCAAACTCTGCGCCGACATGTGTACGACTACGCCCGTGCGCTTGAACATGCATGCAAACAAGCTCTGCTCCTCCAAACCCTCCCATAGGCTCATCTCTGCATCCAAATGAAGCAAAATCAGTGTTTACCAGCATTTCTAGAGCTCACTGACAGCCAAAATACAAGATTTCAGCTGTTGAGGCCCTCCAAGGATTGTCGTGTTTGTAGAGCTGGGTTTTTCATCAGCCTTTTCAGGCGCTGGCAAAGATGTCAGAGGCGAGGGGGACTGAGCAGGGCAGGACACGCCGTGCCTTGATGTGTGCCCAGGACAGATGGGTTCAAAGGACCAGCGGAGTCTCTGCAAGCCCGACAGCACAGGAGAACCTCAGCAGACCAAAAGAAAGAGAATGGAAACAGAGTTTTTTCCCAGTCACAGCCCCGGGCCTGTGTCACAAGTGATAAGACACACAAGGCAGTGGGAAGATGCAATTCCCTGCTTCATCATTCCCCCCGAACCCAGCTCACAGGGACATTGCTCTGGTAGCTTTTACAGAATCCCAGGATGGATTGGGTTGGAAGGGACCTTAAGGACCATCTCCTCCTACACACCTGCTATGGGCAGGGACACTTCCCACTAGACCAGGTTGCTCCAAGCCCTGTCCAACCTGGCCTTGAACACTTCCAGGGATGGAGCAGCCTCAAGCCAACCACTCTGGGATTGTTTGATGACAAAATCCTGGTGGGATGCCTTGAGCAGGAGCTCAGGAGCTCACTGCTGCAGGGGTCTGGATGCCTTTGGCTCTACACAAAACAAACTGAACGCACCAACCTCTGGCATCAAGGCAGGCTGAGAGGTCAGGGGGAAGCTGTCACTGCCAAGGCACTGGTGTGGGATGAAGGGATGTGCCAGCCCTTCCCGCTCCAGCCAGGGCCACAGATGCTGGCGGCTGGCAGTGCCCAGCCAGGGGGGCAGATTGCTCTGCCCTGATAGGAGATGGCTGCACTCTTTGAGTTGGCAGCCTCTGCTCGTTTCCATCGCTGCAGCTCTGTGTGAGCTGAGCCCCAGAGCCCAGCCAGCACTCACTGCCCACACTCAGTGCCCTCACAGACCCCTCCTTGCAGCCGGGGCTGCTCCCCATGCCAAGGAGTGGTGAAGGAGGCATCACTGCTGCCACCCCGTCTGCCAGGCTGGGGCCACCTCTGAAACAGGCATCACACTTGACCCTCATCCTCTTCTTAATTACCAGTGCGGGTATTAAATTGCAGCCTTTTATTCATGGACAGGTGTGTGTCTTTGTCAGAGGTCTCTGCTTAAATCATCCACCTTGTCTCCAATAACAATGTTAATGATGCTCAGAGCCAGCGCTGGACTGTAAAACATATTTCCCTGATGTTTGTTCAATAACTCTCTGAGAATTAAAAACATCTATTACCGGCTGCAGGATGCTGAGAGGCCCCTGGAGCAGAGACCAGGCTGTAACTCACTGGAGGGGCTCATCTGACGCTGCAGATGCCGTTACCCACGTCCCAGGCTCTGGCACTCCGGGGCATTTGACTCAGCACCAACGTGTGGGCACAGCAGCACAGTCACAGCACAGGATTGAAGGTTATCAGCCACGTGCACATCCCTGATGTGCTTCAGGAGAGCTCATGGGACACAACATCTCCAGCTGCCCTTTACCACCCCACTACCATCGTTGGCACGGTTGTTATCCCAAAGCACTGGGGCCTTGTCAAGGCTCCATTTGCCAAAACATCCCAAAAACAGTGTTCTGGCTCTGCATCGCTCACAATCTCTGGAAAAAAGGAGGGAGGAAAGCTGCTGAGGGAAGGAAAGCATATAAGGAGGGAGGATGACACTGTTGCCACTCGGTGGCACTGCAGGAAAGAAGCCCAGGTGTCCCCATCCACATCACCACACTGCTAAAAATACCCATTCACCACCCAAACCTTCAGCCAGAGAGCGTGTGAAAAAGCTGCCTCGACAGAGACCGTGCCACAGAATAGTCCCCATGCCTGTCATGACTTCTGGCAGCTCGGAAATGTTGTTTCTGGAAAAATATTTATCCTGTTAATGAAGCCGAGGCAGCAGCGGAGGCCCCAGAAGGTCAGAGCAGCACTCATTGCAATCAACTCCCTTCACAGTGCCTGCTGAATGGGGCTCTGATTGCAGATGCCAATCAGAGCACTCAGTTTTCCCTGCCTATTTGGGAATTAAAACATAAAGGCCCTTTCCTAGACACTGCATTTAGGGGTGGTTTATATAACATAATCTTGTGGGCAGGAAGCCAGATGGATTCGGAGGGTGGGATACTGGAGCTGAGTGACTACAGGAAGATAGAAAATACATCTTAAGACATGCTCCAGGGAGAGTTAGAGAAGGGGTTGGGTGCTGCTACCCATGGAAATCCCCCCAGCATCACCCAGAACCTCCAGGACACAGGGTTTTCCTGCAGCTGCCTCAGGACCGAGCTGTTTCCAGTGGCCACCAGCCAAGATGCAGGCTGCCGGTTTGGTTCTGCTGCCTGTTATTTTTAATTATTATCGGTATTTCCGAGCATCTTTGCGTCTCACCCAAACAATGAGACAGTTGGATGATCAGCAGGCAAGAGGAGAAATGAAAACAAACTAATCCAGTCGTGAAAAAACGCTTCCGATGGTAGAATTCACAAGGCTCAGCGGCTGCGGAGCGCCTGGACTCGTCCCGCAGTAGGCGCTCACAATTTCCATTTAAATCATCGGAATTAAAGAGCAGTATGAGTTAGAGCATCTGTCTCAAGATTTCTGTGCCTTCCCATGCCCCCACGAGCACAGCTGTTTGGATCAGAGACGGAGGAGGGAGCTACAAATTCACCAAAGGCTGATGGAAATTAGACGTGAGCTGGAAATTAGCTGCCTGCGCATTCCCAAGTGCAGGGGGATGAGAAGTCATCGCACTGAGCTGTGTCCCAGGGGGAGACTTAGGTGACAGGGACGTCACCTTTTGCCCAGGGAAGCGGCAAAATCACCATCCTGGGAGTGCTCAAAAGGAATGTGGATGTGGCACTTGGAGACGTGGGTTGGCAGCACTGGAGAAACGGCTGGACTCGGTCTTAAAGGGATTTTCCAGCCCTAGTGATTCCATGACAGCACACTGAGGACCACACTTGCACCTTTTCCAGATCTTTGGGCAGAATTCAAAGAAGTGTCGAGCAGAAAAATGTGTCAGGTCAAATCCATCCCACTCAGATGGGACTCAGGAGATGGAAGGGAGACGTTCCAGAGCTGGAAAGACAACTTCAGCTGGACACTGGACTCATCCCCTCTGCATCCTGGGCTGGGATCCCAGGGCAGTGCATGTCACCCCTTTGCCGAGGCTGTCCCCGTTCCTTGCATGCTCAGAGGATGTACTGCTAAGCAGGCACTGATCAAACCACTTGGGAACTTTTCCCTTTGGCTCAGGTATGGAGTTTTTCCTCATTTTACTCTTAAATCAGCAAACTCCTCCAGCCCTTGTCCCCCTGGGGAATTGAGGAGCTGAAGGTAAAGCTTTTCCAGGGTGGGCAAAGCCACCCAGGGAGCCCAAGGCCATCCCTGTGTTGGCTCTGATGTGGGATATGGGATGATCCAGCTGAGAGCCAGTGCTTGGGCAAGATCCACCTTGCTGGGAGGAGAAAGAACAGTGAGTGCCCCAGGCAGCTCTTGGTC
Source organism: Promerops cafer (assembly GCA_013398275.1). NCBI lineage: Eukaryota > Metazoa > Chordata > Aves > Passeriformes > Nectariniidae > Promerops > Promerops cafer. Next base: position 1,078,834 of record VZSE01008980.1, read on the forward strand.
TGGGGACATCACAGGGACAGCTGGAACATGGGAATGTGGCAGCCCCCTGTGTGTGTAACCCTCAGGGGCACATCCAACTCAGCCATCGTTTCCATCCTCTTCTTCACAGACACAGGGAGGACAGAGAAGATGTAAGAAGAGAAAGAAAAAAGAAAAATCCCAAGGAAATAACCCTGCTCCCTCCAGATTGCCCCGTTCCCCCATAAAGCTTCCCTGCTCAAGCTCACACGGGTTGTGCACCTCAGAGCTGCTCTTTACAGCTCTGCTTTGGTGACAGCACAGCACAGACATTTCAAAGCCCCCCACGGACCCTCCTGATGTGTTTCTGCTCATTCATTTCCTTCCCTCACAGCCCACCAGAGAACACATCTGCTCCCTGATCTTGCCACCGCATGGAAACGCTGCTCTCAAGTGCCTCTACTCCAAAACAAGGCTTTAATTACAGGAGAAGAGAGCCCATCAGATCTCTTAATTTAGCCTCTCTTCTTATTAATTAAACCACAAGACATTTAAAGTAGGAAAGTGTTGGTGGGCAGCTGAAATCAGCCCCCCGGTGGTGTTTTGGGAAGGTAAAGGATCCCCACAGTCCTCGATTTCTGCCCCAGGGGTTAGAATGAGCAAAGTTTTCACTCCAGCTATTTTTGTGCAGACAAACGTCACCAATATGTGGCTGCCAGCAGGGAGCAGCACGGCAGCTCTTTAAAATACTCCGGGGAGCATGGAACAGCACTGGAGGAGTGCCCGTGTGGATCCTGGATCCCTCCTGGATCCCAGGATATCTGGCACATCCTGCCAGCAGCCCTAGAGCTGCCCCCAAAGCCCTCCACACCAAGCGAGACGGTGAGAGCTGCAGCTCACTGGAGCCCAGGCAGGCACCTCAACCCCGGCTCAGCACCCTCCTTGGAGGTGGGGTGGCTGCTGAGGGATGGCCCCGAAGGTCCGTGACAGCCGCGGGAGCCGACGCGATTCCCAGCCTGGCCTGAGCCGCGTGGGACTCGGGATCTCTGAGCCGCTCTTTGTGTGTGGGCATGGCAGCGTTTCTATCTAGCCTGGCTGCTCATCCAGAGAGCAAATATCCCCTGCCTGAAGCAGCCTCTGTGCGTGCAGATACCAGCGAGACCCACCAGAAGAAGGATAAAGGAAAAAAAAAAAAAAAAGAAAAAACGGAAAAAACCCAACCCGAAACCCAAAGCCTTCCTCCGGCATTCATCATTTTAATTAGCGGAGCTGTGCCTGGAATCTCAATGGGAGATTACACCATAAAGAGAGCCGGGCGGAACAGCACAAGTGGCTCCTCTCACTTCAGAAATGAACGGAGCTGCCTGTGAAATTATTAGGAATATTATGTGTCCCATTTCCAGACCAACACGCACGTCCTGGGGGCTCACCCGCCAACAGCTGGGATGGTTCCAAGGCAGATGACATTTCCAGCACCGGTGTCCTGCCAAATCATTCACCCTCAGGGCTTGGTCCTTCATCCCTGTCTCCCTCTTCACCCGCCCAGCCTTCCCTTACTGTGCCCCTGGCATGGGAATATAAACCTTGGGAAGTGAAGGAGGCTCCAAGCACAGCCAGCCCCATGGCACTGAGTTGCCTGCACATCACACACACAGCAGGCATCATCCATATGGACACACCAAGGAAATTGATAAACACACAGACACCAATCTTCTGTGCCCCAAATGTCCTCAGATAATCATAAAAACCATGGGAGTACATAAAAACTTGCTCCCTTTTCCTTGCAGTTGCCTTGTTCTCTCTTATAAGGGTTAAAAACTTCCTCTGTGGAGATTAAAGCCATGATTTCACATTAAATACGCCACGAGCTGGGAATGCACAGCTCTGACTGTATTTGTGCATCTGCTCCGAGCCCAGGCAATCCTCAGGGACCACTTCTGCTGGCCATGAGGGAGAGATAACAGGATGACAGCACAACCCCATGTCCAGCATTCCCTGTAAATTGTTATGACCCATCCAATTGCCTGAATAAATAGGTAGTGAACAGGAAGCTAAAGAATCACCCCAATTTGTCTCCCCTAAAAGCCTCCTTGCTGTAATCTCATTTCTTTATTCGAGGTGCCTTGGCTTGCTGCACAGAGACACTGCTCTGCCTCCGTGAGCAGCTTTGGAGCTCTTTCCCTATCACGGAGTGGAAGTTACTGGAGTAAGGAGCGTTCCAGGCACGCGGCGTTATCGCTCCGTGCTGAATTGGAGGCTACAAACGTGTTTGCATCCACTCAGCGTTCCGAGGATGCAATAGAAACGAGGCAGCACCGGCTGGAAACCCAGCCAGAAGCCCCTTGCCGAGGTTAAGAATTCCAAGGGTGGCACTGGAAGGAGTTAAAGCTGCTCGGAGAGTTTTCACACACGCTCGTGCGGGGTTTTCGGGAGCTTGGCTGGCACCTCCGAGAGAAGCGCCAACGCGCCCCGAGGCAGCCTGGTGCTCCGGCAGCATCCCAGGGCTCCGGCAGCATCCCAGGGCTCTTCAGCATCCCGGGCAACCTGGTGCCCCGGGAACATCCCAGGGCAGCTCCCACAGCACCCCTGGCAGGATCCCGGGCAGCCTGGAGCTCTGGAAGTGCCTCCACCCCCTCTTTGCAAGGCGATGGGGGAAGGCACCTACTCCCTAAAAAACCTCCAGACCTAATGGTGGAAATGCAAATCAGAGCTAGTTCTGCTTATTAAAGCAATTCCCTGGCAGAGAGGACATTCCAGGAAAAGCCGCTTTCGGGGATGATGAGTGCAATTTGTAGATCGTTATTGCTCGGATAAAATCAGAGAACTTTAAAACAATTGGAAATGCTGAGTTTAGACCATCTCCCCTTGGGATATAATATGTGCTTTAATGCTGCTGTGTGTGAGTAACGCTGGAATTGCCAGCAGTGATACATTCCCACCGCGGAGAACGGAGCCGGGATCTGCGGCTGTGGAAACAAACCCTCCCAAACCAAAGGAAAGGCATCATTAGCCAGCGGCAACGGCGCTTTCATCCTCCCCCTGGGCGGAGAAAAGCCACCTCTGTCCCCTGCAGCCGCTCTTCGGCAGCACCTAAGTGGTATTCCAAGACTTTAAAAAAACTTACGGGAGGAACCAGAGGTGGGAAAAGCCTCTGAGACCTCCCACAGGGAAGGCAGGGGCTGTGTAAGGTAAGAGTGATGCCTTAGGATTTCAGCTTTTATATTTTCCATCTGTTTGTAACCCTGCAGTTCTTTAGTGTAGAACTAAACTCCACACCCAGTGTCAGCTGCTGCTTCCCCATTTTGGGCAGACACAACAATTCCTCTCCAGGCCTGGCAGTCAAGGACACCTCACTGCCTCAGGCCCCAGAGATGGAAACAAAAGTGAGTTGGGGGAGCAAACTTGGGGTAAATGACTTCATTAGCTGAAACTGTAATTGGCAGATTCACCCCCAATATGCAAATGGACCAAACTTATAAAAGTGTGAAAACCTGTGACCATTTTTTGGGTGTAGCCCCTGGGGGGGCTTTATCTGCCCAAAATGTACCTGAAGGCCCTTCAGTAAACAGAACTGCTTTTTATTCCCTTAATTTTTTCTGGCCTCTGTTTTTAGGTAGTCCCGACAAGGACAAACAAAGAGTTTGGCCCTAAATTGAGAATTTATTCAGAGGCAGAAAAAGCTTCTCAGCACAGGACCTTGTCTCACTCCAACTCTTCCCACTCAGCTCTTGCCACCATCCTCCATCCCCTGCACATCCACAAAAATCATATCTCTGGACTGAAGCCAGGCTGGAGCAGTTAAGAGGACTCCAAAGCCACATCCCTCTGACTCCACACACGGCCCCTTGCCCCGAGTAAATCCGCGACGCCCAATATTCATCCACGGAAAACGCAATCAGCGAGGGCAGGCCGAGGCTTGGCGAGCCCGGAGCTGTTTGGGAGCAATAGGGGGAGGCTGCCCACCTGCCCTTCCAAAAATAGGCCCATTAAACCGCAGGGAGAAGGGATGCTCACTGCTCACGGACGGTGGCGGCTCTTGCATCGTCTCATAAATATTTAACGGGCAGCACTCTGGAAAGAGGAATGTTATTAAGGCTGGTGTCGTCTGTGGCTCCAAATGTGGCCATACATCAGATGTTGCCAGTCTGGTGTGTAAAACCCTCTCAGAGCAGCCGCTGGCAAAGCAGTTTCTCCAGGATAGAAAAAAAAAGGACTTGGAAAAAGGGGGAAAAATAAGGACAATAAAGTAAAATCACAAGTTGTGGAGCCCCAGGGAGCTGCGTGTGAATGTTTGAGCGATACCCTACCAATGGATCAGACTTTCACAATCACCTACAGCCACACAGGCAGCTCCAAGACGGGGGAAAAGGGGAGGGGGAAAGGCAAATCCCAGTCAAACAGAATGCATTGGCTGAAAAGCAATCCTTGGCAGCAGTTTTGAGCATAAACACATTGTTGGCTGTTATTTTTTCCCTCCTGCAATGGCAAATTAATACTTTTATTGCTGCTGAAGATGCTCTAATAACATTTATTCCAGCACTTTACTCTCTATTAAGATGCTTTTGACTTCTTTTGGGTTCTGGTTTTATTTTTCTTTGGACTATTGATATAATTTCTTTCCTCACCACCTTGACGACCCCAGAGGGATGGAAAAAGCCTGTTCCAGCTGAGAGCGAATCCATCTAAGGCCCTCTCCTGCAGGTTAAGAGCCAGATTGGGCCCCCACACACTTTTTGGAGCACCCAGGAATCATGGAGCAAACCAAGCTCCTGCTTGTTGAAGCCAGTAAGTTTTTCCAAAATTGGGGATCACAGCAGTATCCTGCCTCAAAATATGAATTTGAGTTCATATCTTTGGAGCTCTCAAGCTTCTCCCTGTTTGCTGCTGGGTTCTCTGGTGCACCCATGCTGCCAGCAGGGATAAAAGGAATAAAAACAAGTGATCCAAGGACACGCAGCCTGGAGGAGCACAATTCTGTTTGCATCCTGATGCTAACATATCACCTCAACCCCATAATATCCTTCTGAACTACACAGAACTTGCCAGGTGTTCCTTTCCGTTCCAAAACACCGATAATTCCTTTTATTAGGCTTCCACAACCTGGTTCCTCACTCTCACTGCAAAATCAGGGGTAGTTACAGGGGCTGTTGCTCATTGACCATCTGAGCAATGACTTATGAAGTGTATTTGAATAGGAAATAGGACTATTAAGGCACTTGGCAATATGGCAGGAGCAAAAGCAGCTCATCAGTTCATCACTCAGTTTAAAAAAATATTGAAAATTATTTTCATTCCCTAATTATCATAATGAAAACTTGGGGAAGGGATGTGTGTGTGGAAAGGACAGAGCGCTGCTGGGATGGGCAGGGAAAGGGACTTAGAAATTCTCCCCAAAAAAGTGGTGAGACAACCCTGAGTGCAAAGGTTGGGGGGATGTATCCTGCATCTTCCTCCCTCAAATACCCTCAGCACCTGCAGCAGGCAGCTGGGGAGTCCCTGTTTCACATGGAAACCTCTGGAACATCCAAGAAACCCCAGGAGGCATCATGGAACGATGAGGATGGCGTGAACCAGGGCTTGCTCCCTCCTCACCCATTTTCCATGCTTGCACCCCGAAACACCATTGCTGCCCTCATGATCACAAGCCAGGCTCAGGCAATCCCAGCCCTGCTTGTCAGGCCCGAGTTCATTTAATCCGTGCATGTGTTTAATTCCCCACACTCTGGCATTTCCCTCCTCTATCACTTTTCACAGCCTGTCAGCCCCGAAATCCTTTTCCGAGCCGCCACATGCCACAGCTACTTAGGAATTACGCCAGCTCCAGCAGTCATTAGGCACTTCCCTGTCCTGCATGCAGCTGTGAACATTCCCGCTGCCCAGACGGGCTCAGACAACGGATCAGCCGCGAGCCGAGCGGGAAGGTGAGCAGGGATGGCACCTGCCACGCTCCTGCCTTCAAAGCTTTCAGGTTCTTAATGTTACGGGGTTTTTCCTTAATATTTCAGAAGTTTCCATTTGTTTTCTCTGCTTGAGGAGTTTCAGCGCCCAAGCAGAGAGTTGTCATTGCCCATTTATCCCACCATGGTAGTGATTCACCCCCTACCCTGACCTTGTCTCCCGCTCCAGAGAAAACTCTCCTTCCAGCTTTCCCTGGGCAGCCGGAGGTGCCGGCAGCTGCCTCCTGGGCTGGACACACCATCGCTCTGACTCCCCCTGCCAGGTCTGCAGAGGGGTTCAGACACCTGGAGATGTAGGTCCAGCTCCTGGTGGCGTTCCAGCACACACCAGCTGGAGAGGTGTGGAACCCCACAGGGCAGAAATGCATCACCTGCCCAAGTGCTGCCAGAACTCCCGGTGCCTCCACGTCCCCCTCAGCGCTACCTCACCTGTTTTAAATGTTTTGCTGCTAAGTCTGGGGCTACCCCCTGTGTTCACAAATCACCTGATTGCCTTTGGATGATACCACAAGAGAAAATCATCTTTCCTTCCTTTTGCCCAACGTGTGTTGCCAGTAAATCTCTGCATTTTATTTTGGTTTTTTTTTTGTTTTTTTTTAAACAAGGAATCTCAAAATCCCTGAATGGTTTGAGTTGGAAAGGACCTCAAAGTTCATCTTGTTCCAAGGGATACCTTCCACTAGTCTGGTTTAATAGAGGGAAACTGAGGCACACCAAGAACACAGGACCTGCTCACACATCACTCCGCTAAGAGCCACATACCCAGCTGGGAATGTAACCATGAAAACCCAACAGAGGGGTGGTGGGAAGACTTCCCTGTGCTCCAGCAGAGCTGAGACCTTCAGCTCCCCAACAAACCCAATCCCATGGCAATTCCCATCCCGACAAGCTCTGTTTCCCCCCCTGGAGTCATTAGAAAAACCCGCGAGGGCAGTGAGGGGAAGTGAGCACTCGCCCTTCGCAAGGTCAACAAAAAAATCCCTCGAAATGTCATGGAGTTTTGCGAGTCCTAAATGAAGCAATTGCTTAATCTACCTGGGGGACTGCAGCTATTATACCCACTGCCGTAAACAAGCCTCGGCTCCGGCTCCGAAGGATTGCACCGGCGGAGAGGAGCCGAGGCTAAATTGACAAGTTGTCTCCACTGCCCTTGAAACTCAATTTGCCATCGCTCACCTCATTTCAAATTAGCACAGAGAGAAACCTTGTCGGCCGAGCTGCTCATCTGGGGCTCTTACGCAAGATCCCTGCTCCACACGCTGGTGGTTCGGGAGCTTATCCTGCTGCAACAGGAACAGGGAAAAACTGGAGATCAAATGCAGACCCTCGAGCGTGGTCAAAGCTGCCTGAAGTGTTCAAGGCCAGGTTGGACGGGGCCTGGACAACGAGGGATAGTGAAAGGTGCCACTGGCCACAGCAGAGGGTGGAATGAGATGAGCTTTAAGGTCCCTTCCAGCCCAAAATATTCAGTGATTCTATGAAATTAGGGAGAAATTCAGCCTTTTACCGACAAACCTGCAAAAGGTGTGTACATCTCTAAAATCCTTCCCTGAAGACTTAAAAGGGATGAGTACAGGAGCAGAGCTCTGCACAGAGGTGGACTTTATGCCTGCTCCAAGGCATCATTTGGGACTGTGCCGAATGCTCACAGCGGGTCAGGATGGCTCGAGGAAGAAGAAATCCTCCAGATTTGTGTGCAACTTTTTTGAAAAGGGCCCTGAATAGAAACGGGCTCGAACCACATTTGCAACAAACGTGTTCAGCATCCAGGGAATTCGCTTTGTATTTTCAAAAGAGGAGTTTTCAATAGCTGTGATTTCAGGTGAAACTTTCATATCAGTGCTGGATGGATGGTATAAAAAAAAGAAATCAAAGGCAGTATTATTAACCTGGAGCCTGAAATGGTCTTGTTTTCATACCTCAACCTAGATCTGGTAGAAGCTGCTGCCACCACTTGTACACTTGCACCAGAACTTAATGCCAACAGCCCCCTGCCTTCAGAGGGATGGGGCTCATCCATGTGCTGGAACAGAGCTGGTGCTCTGGGGACACTCTCTGCAACAGGACGGGGGATGCAGCAGAGTTAACACGGACATGCAACCACCAGAGGGGCTCCAAATGCCTTGCCAGTGCAACCACAGCCACGTGTGACCTGCCCCAGCACCTCTCCTGCTGCCACTCGGTGGGCTGGCAGATATCCATCAACCCCCCTTTCCTCAAGGAGGGGTTAAAACCTTGCTGTGATCTCCCTTGCTGCTCTCAGGACAAGCACCAGCTTCTCTAACCTCCAGGAAGATCCTGAAGTGCCCAAACCTCTCTCTGCAGCCCTCAGAAAGGAACACATCCACAGATTCTCCCAAGCTGCAAAGCCTCAGGGAAGCCTGAGTAGACAAGTGAAGGAGGAAAACTGCATTACTGGGGAGATGTGGAGGGTGAGGATGCTGCTTCCTGCCCTTCCCAGCTCTGTTCAGCCCCGAACACAACCAGGCCTGGGGGCACTCCGTGAAGCCAAATCCCTGCAGACCCCGCGCTGCAGCGGGACTGATGTGACAAAGCCACGCCGTGTTTGGCCACCCGCAGCACGCAGAGGGACAACGGGCCTGACATGGCAGCCAGCTGCCCTCGCTGCCTGCACAAAGGGCCCCTTGACAGCTGGGCTAGCGACGGCCTTCGGCCCCAGGGCCACAGCCCGGGCCGCCAGCAGCGCCGCCGTGGGCAGCACAAGAGGCCTTGTGTTCCCCTCTGCTCCCCTGTGTTCCCCCGTGCTCCCCTGTGTTCCCCTGTGCTCCCCCTTGCTCCCCTGTGCTCCCTTGTGCTCCTGGGGTGGGAGGGGGATAGAGCCACTCTTGGCTGTCACCGGCTGACCCGTGCCCCCCAACAACCGCCTGCCTTTCCCACCCCCAGATCTGCGACTGCCCTGACCCCCCAACGCCCTGCTGAGAGGGGACGCCAAGGGTCTCATGGGTGTTGGAAGGAGGCAGGTGCCAAGCTCAGGTCTGTGATTCAGGCTCCCCAGGATACCAGGACAGCAGCACAAGCACTTCCCTGGAACATCATGGCTTTGATGATTGTCCTCACCTCAACACCTGCAATAGCTTGGAGGTCTAAGAACATCAGGTGTTAAAACAGCATGTGTTAAGAAATTTCTGGTTGGTTTTGGTTTCTCAGCACCAAATCTTTCACAGAACTAGCATTTGCTTTCCAAAATAAACAGCAGAGCATGGAAAAAGAGGGAAAGCAAAAATGAAACTAGGAGCTCCCAGTAAATCCCAAGCAATTTGGAGGCAGGTACCAGCATCTGGAAGGGATTCAGTCTGAGGGCAAGGCAGAAAGTTGAGGCCAGTTGGTATCATCCCGTGTTTCGCCCATCTTGAGCTGAACCAGAGCCTCTGTGCTGTTCTCTCTCAAAGCCCCATGTTCTCAGCCCCATGTTCTTGCTCCAGCTCCCAGTTTTCAGATGCATTGCATGAACTGCTTGCTTTGGATGAGCTGTGACTGCAGCACAGCCCAGCTCTTTGGCATAAAAACTTTCCCCCTCCACTCACTGTCTCTAATTTATCCCCCGTGCCTGGCACACAGACTTGCCCTCACCCTGCAGCTTCTGGTGTGCCAGTGGCCTTTGCTCCCAGCCTGCAGGGTGTTATCTGTGTTATCCACACCAGTGACTGCAGGGGAAGGCAAAACCATGCCTGCTCTCATGGATGACACTCCTCACCTTCTGCCACCGTATCTACTGACAAAATTCAAACCAAGTGAGCAGATGGAGAAGCGAGCGTGAAATTTTTCACCCTGCTGCTCCCATTTGAATCAGCCACAGGTGATTCCAGTGCCCTGCCAGGCACAGGAGATGCTGAGCTTGTGGGGCAATGGGAACAATCAGAGAGGGGCCATTATGTCCTGGAGTAGTGGACACCCAAGAAATAACAGAGATATCCATTGCAGAGCACTGAGCACACAGCTCAGAATATCCTGTGATTAGATGGAGAACACTGACATTAGGAGAAGCATTTGCCTGAGCAAATTCCCTTGAATAGTCATGATCCGAGCCCTGCTGGCATAGGCAGCAGCTTGGCTGGGTAGGGAGGTTACAGCAGGGCACTGACACTCAGAGAAAACCTGGGTTCTGCCAAAATACATTGCTCCCTGACCCCCTGCTTCCTCCCGGGGCTTCTGGCCCTGATCCCACAGCAAAACCACCAAAATCCTCCCCGGAAAACCCTCAGGAGCTCTGTGCTCTCACACCCCTTGGCAGCCCCTTGGCTACCTTTCCCCTATCACAAAAAATCCCGGGCCAGATCCGTAAGCAGCATCCCAACCTCCCCGGTGAAACTCCCGCTGATTTATGTCACTGAGGATCCTCCTACAAGCCAAACCTGAATCAAAGCACTCCTGGGAGAAGCCCTGTGCCTCCCCACCAGCAAAAAGAGCTTTTGACCACAGTGTGTGGTGTAGAATTTGACTTTGAGTGACTACCATAAAGTGTTTTTATTTTTAAGCTGTTTCATGTCGTTTCCCCAGCTCACGAGGAGTGCACCTTGGTGTCAACAGGACTCTTTTGTCTTTGTAAGCTATTTTGAGGCAAAATATCTGTAAATTACTTCCCCAAACCTCCGCACAAGCAGATCATGCAGAGAAAATAGGCTTTGCAGGAATGCAGTAAATTGTTTCTGTCACACAAGGAAATATAACCAATGGAAATCGTTATGGATGAGTCATTATGAGAGGGACCGAAAAAATTAACCTTCATCCATTTCCTTCATCTCGCAGCGTGTGCAAGGGTGTGCACGGGAGAAGGAAGGTGGAGAGCACCTGCTAAGTGAGGGCTGGGGGAAAGGTGGGATGTGCAAGCAGCTGTAGACAGGAGAAACCTGACTGTTTGGGAGAGGGTGCCAGGATTGGGGTGCTGCAAAGGGAGAGGTGCGTCAGCCCACCCCCGAGATGGAAAGGGATGCTCCAGGGTGGGAGAAATTTCTGCTCAATCCCATTACACAGGAGGGGGATGCTCTTTTCCAGCTATTATTACGCATTGATTTTGTCTATCCCTGTCCTCAAATCCCATGGAAACCTCAGGGGGTGAGCTTGTTCAAGGAGGAAGGTGAAGCCAAAGCTCGGTGAGCATGAGCTGTCTCCCTACTGCCACCACAGCACATCCCAACACACCTTTTCTTGCCTGATCCTCTGTGACTCCAGAGTAAACACGCAGTTTTCTATTTGACAGAGGTTTTTTTTGTTAAATGCAGAGAAAATAGAGAAGGAATGCAGCAGTGTGGGCCAATGAGCGTAGGAGAGGTGGCTCCGAGAGACAGAAGCATCAGCTAGAGGAGTATGTGTGAATCTGGCAGAGGAAAACATTTATTCCCACACATTTAGGATAAAACCCATCAGTAGCAACTCCAGCTCAGCACCACCCAGCTCTGCTTCAGCCCCTCACCGTTAACCAAGCGCCGTGCACACGTTTTGCTCCATACCTGCACACATCCCCTGCAGAGGTTACAAAAAATAAGAAGCAAATCCATTTCCAGAGTGGCAGATAACGATTCCTCCGGCCACGGCGTGCAAACAAGGCAGCAGAAAAGGCTCAAGTGTTAAATGTTCCCTAATGTGCAGTAATTGATTTCCATGTGTGCAGTAATGGATTTGGTCACATCATGCAACAATGGATTTGACATGGGTTCTCGCTGATATTATAAACATAGTTAAGTTGTTAGTGCAGTGCCTGCGAATTAGGCCTCTAATAGCACTGACCCCGTGGCCTGAGCCAGCTGGCCAGCACCGGCAGCCACCAAAATCTTCAGGGCTGGTTCATGCTCAAGGACGCAGCTGGCAATTTAGCGGCTAAAAGCCGCTCGGAGCTGAGCAAACGCATCCCGAGTTCTGTTCCACCCATGTGCTCACATCTACACGGTTCCTGCCCAGTCCAGCTCCTTCCCGGGCTTTTTGCACGCTGGTTGCACACCCCAAGGTGTTGTACTCCCACCCAGGGATGGGCAGGAGCAGCGGCACAGAAACTCAGGATGGTTTGGGTTCAAAGGCAACTTGAAATTCATGTAGCCCCAGCCTCCCAGGTTGCTCCAAGCCCTGTCCAAAACAGCCAGAAAAAGGTGTTCAGCATCACCTCAGTCCCAATAAAACTTGGTTTCAAGACTTTGTTCTGCTTGCCATCACAAGCAGAGTGATTCAGACCTGCAAGGCTTTGCATTCAGCCTTCTGAGCCCAACTTGTCTCATCTTAGAATCCTAGATTGGTTTGGGCTTGAAGGGATCTTAAAGCTCATCTCATTCCAAACCTTCCTGCCACGGGCAGGGACAACTTCCAATACCCCAGGTTGCTCTGAGCCCCATCCAACCTGGTGTTGGACACTTCCAGGGATCCAGGGGCAGCCACAGCTGCTCCGGGCACCCTGTGCCAGGGCCTCAGCACCCTCACAGCCAAGAATTCCCTCCCAGCATCCCATCCATCCCTGCCCTCTGGCAGTGGAAGCCATTCCCTGTGTCCTGTCCCTCCATCCCTTGTCCCCAGTCCCTCTCCAGCTCTCCTGGAGCCCCTTCAGGCCTTGCAAGGGGCTCTGAGCTCTCCCTGGAGCTTTCTACTCTCCAGGTGGAGCCCTCCCAGCTCTCCCAGCCTGGCTCCAGAGCAGAGGGGCTCCAGCCCTGGAGCATCTCCATGAGCTCCTCTGGACTGGCTCCAGCAGCTCCACATTCTTCCAGGTCTTTTCCTCCACTAAAAATCATCTTCCACATCCCACAGCCCAGCCATTTACGGGTTCCTGCACCTGTTGCAAGCACTGCTGGGAGAAGTCATAGAACTTCAACAATTCATGGAATCGTGGAAGGGTTTGGGTTTGCAAGTAACCTTAAAGATCATCTTATTCCAACCCCCAGCACCAGCACCATGTCTCCTGTTGTAGGAAACACCAGCTGAAGCCCAACGCCATCTCCTGTCAGCTCGGAGGGACCACAAGGCAGTCACAGAGGGTTGGAACTGGTTCTCACTGGGTATTTACAAGCCTTGCAGCAGTGTTAAAATCTATTATTTTCACTTGGGCACTGCAGCAGTGCTCGCCTTCTGTCCAGAAGTGATTGGGCTCCTGTCCGTCAGGGACACTGAGTGATTGTACAGAGAAAATTGCATTCAGCAATGGGGGATTTAAGAGGGTGCCTGTTCTCAAATTAATTAACTCAGAGGAAGGGGCTGTTCGGGTTTGCTTAGCGTTTTCTGTGTTTTCCTTGGTGCATTGAATTTATTGGCGGGTGCCTTGGTTTGTTTCTTTCTTGCTTTTCTGTTTGTCTTTAAGACTCTTTGCGAGATGATGAAGCGTAGGGAAGGCATTACTCGGCAGGGGATTAATTGGCAAGCAGGCAGGAGAAATGGCTGGGCCAAGCCCCAGATTCCAACCTCCCGCTGCTCCTGCCAACACTGGGAATGGAAAAGCCTCCCGGCCAGCCCAGCGCTCGTGGGATTTTGTAGCACAAGGGTGCCAAGGTCCACCAAAAGCTGTAGTAGGAAAGGTTCTCAGGGATGGGGTTTTCACTTCAACTCTTCCAACCCTACTTCATGTAAAAAAATGGGGGAAATCAGCACACATCAAAGTCGTGGGCATCAGAAATGTACCGGAACTGGGCGTGCGACAAGTGGGAGCAACGCTGAGCTCTGAAGAAACCAGGAAAGCCTTTTATTGGGACTGGGGCTTCTGCCTGAGCGGCTCAGTGCTGTTTCATGGGGTACGGTAGAGCCTGAAACACCCTCTACTCCTCCCTCTAGGCTTTAGTCACCTACTAGGACAAGAATTTCCTCAAGACATGGATAATTTCATTGTTTGACAACAAACACAGGAGGATATGATGTCAGGGGGAGACCCACCACACAGACCATACCCCAGGAAAGAATATTCTGTGTTTAAAGAGAATTGGAGACTGGTGTTGCACACAGAGAGACTGTGGAACCACATGGATGGGTTTCAACCAAAGGACACCTGGAGAAGCACCACTGGGATGTCTGTGACTGCTGAGGAGAGCAGTGCCCCCCATGGGGATGGGATTTGGAGGAGCACATCCTCCAGCTTGTAATTCCCAAATTTCCAATGGGATCACGTTCCTCAAGAGCAGACGGCGATGTAGAAGCCAGAGATTCATGGCCTGTGGTGACCCAGAACACAGCACAACCTCTTCTTTATGGAGACCCGGGGCCACACCGCTCCAGGGGAGCCCTCCCCAAACACAACCACAGCCACGTCCCCAACCACTCAGTCCTGACTTTTCCTTCAGACCGAGACATTTCACAGCCCTGCTGCCATTTCCAGGGGTGACAAAGGTCCCCTTCTTGCCCTCAGCCCTAATCTTTCAAAGGAATTAATCTTCAAAGCAATCTCACCCCAGCAGAGCAAGTTTTGATTTAGGAGTTGAGGCGACAGCTGAGCTCCTCTGACACAGGAGATGGCTGGATGGGGTCAGTGCCAGGAGGAACCTCCACAGAAACCACAGCTGGAGCAACCACCACCAATTTGTCCTCAGGAAGTTCCAACCTGCCTTATTTTCTTCATTAACCAGGGAAAGCAAGTTTCCCAGCTGCAGTAAATTTTTTTAACAAAGAGTTGACCTCAGCAATAGCACCAGAGCCTCATCAAAGGCTTTGTTTTCCTCTCATAACACCGCTCCCTACTACAAATTGCAGCATAACCTACACGCAAAACTGAACCAAGGGGATTTGGCTTCATTGAAATAAAACATTTTGATGAAATTTTAAATGAGAAAATGGTGGTGGCCCCCACAAAATGATTTGATTTCGGTGAATCTGTGTTTTCATTTTGAAAACCGATTCATTAGAATTTTTTTTCTAACCAGCTCTAATCAAAGTGCTCTAGGCATTTTTGAAAATTTCAGTCCCGAGCTTCAAAACAATTTAATTTGTGTTATAAAGCAGTGAAGTTTATGACACAGAGATACAGCGAATGGAAGCACTTTTTGACTTTGCAAACACTTCAACTTTAAGAAATTAAATTAATGGTAATGTGGGAGAGTAATTTCAAAAGTTTCTTTCCCGAAGTACAGAAAGTATTTTCCAACTCATCTGAAGGCAGACTTTATAAATATAATATAAGGTTGTCATCTCCACGCTTACAGCTTGCTTTTCACTACCACCAGCTCCATTTAAAGTTTCTTCAGGTCGTGAGCAAATGAAATAAAAGAACTCATTTCTGTTCGTGAAAACTCCAGTGACGGGATCATTGTAGAGAGCATCTCCAAAGGGAAAAGGAAAAAGGGGAGAGAATGCAGAGGATATATGGTAAAAATGGAAAGAGAATGAGAACATCATGGGAAATGCTCATTCCAACAAGGGCCCCATTCACGCGCTCTTGTCTTTCCTTCAGGGTTAGTCCATGTTTCATTACAGATTAACACAGCATCTCTTCTCTCGAGCCTCTCACTGGAGATCGCTCCGTCCATTTAAATAGATTTCAAAAGGCAGGATTGATCTGTGCCAAGCTGTAATTTTGGACGGTAGCGTGGCAGTTAATGCACTGCAGCCTTTGCACAGAGAAGGAGGTGTGTGAATTGCTTCCTCGATATGATAAATTCATTAGATAAAGGAACCCGAGATAACAGGAGCAGCACTTGGAAAGCATCTGGTGGCACGGATGTGCAGGGAAGGGGGTCAGAGCTTGGCTCTCATGGTTTGCATTAGAGCTGAGATCTGAACAAAAGAGGCTTGTACAGGGGACTGGAAGGGGCCTTTGGGTCAAGCACTCCTACTTTTTCCTCTCTGAGATAACCACATAATAATCCTGTGAACCTGTGAATGCCATCCCACGGAAAACATCTCAAAATGCCAAGCAGGAGAACTATGGGAAAAATGAAATATCGTGCCCCTAAGTAGAGGGGAACCCCAGATGTTGTCTGCAATGCTGCTGGTAGAGATGCAAAATCTGATACCAGAAATCTGCTGTGCTGTCCAGGCTGGATGGGGCAGCAGGGAGTAACGCAGCCACGGGCTGTGTAATCCCTGCTGTCCCACCAGCTCCTGGCACTCCCACCTGCAAGCTCTGGGATCTGGTAGCTCGCTGAGCCAGCCCTCTCCAGCATGCTTAAATTCAGCTCCACTGCCACAGGGAAAGGAGCACAGCAGGCTCCAAGGATCTGCTCTGATGGCGCTCAGAGAACCAGGACAAAGAAACGGGAGGATGCTCTGGCAGCCACATAAAGGAGACTAATAAACATTGGAGATGGGAGCAAAGCGATGGGGATCAACAGGGCATCACAAAGCAGGAGCGTGAAAAATGGGAGGAGAAGGGGAAGGAGCATGGAAAGCCAGCAAGAGATTAGGGATGCTAAAAACTGGAGAGTTTGGAAGGTCCAGCACCATCTCCAAGGGCATTGCAGGAAGCCCACAGAAAAGAGAAGCCTCAGAGCGGGGCCCTGCAGCCGAGCGAGGCTCTGTGATCAGAGAGCAGCAGGTCAAGCCCACCCTTTTCCAGAGCCCCCTGCCCCGATGGCAGCCAGGAACACCTGTATCCCCCCGGCTCTCTGCCATGCACGGGGTCACCTGATCTCAACCAGACCTAATCAGTACCGGGAGGGGGAATTTGGCATGAGGAGATTGCCACGGCAGGAGAGCCGCTCGCGGCCGCGGCGCTGGCAAAGCCTTCCCACGACAGCAAGTGAGCTGCCAGATGGATTTTGATCTCATTAATCTGTTTTGGGGCCAGCCGGCAGCACAGGGCTGCCGTGGGCGAAGCGGCACGCGACACCTTCCCCCAAACCCTTGGAAAAAGGGGAAGATTTCACATAGAAATGTTCACCCGCTCAGAGCACTGCAGGCACCCAAGTGCTGGAAATGGGGGTCATATGTGGCCAGAGAAGCTGTGGCTGCCCCATCCCTGGGGGTGCTCAAGGCCAGGAAGGACAGAACTTGGAGCAATTCAGGCTGCTGGAAGGCATCCCTACCCTCAGCAAGGAACAAGATGGGCTTTAAGGTCACTTCCAACCCAAATGGTTCCTGACTGCACAATTCTATATCTGCACTATTCATTCATTATCAGTTCTGCAGCTCAGAGCTTATTTGGATTTCATGTAAGGTAATGAGGACGCTGCAATCTCTGTCCAGGGAAAAGTCTTTCCTGCACTCTCTTGAGGCTGTATAAATTAAACATTCTCTTTGGTGCAAGGGGTCACTGCTGTCCAAAGGATAATGTACCAGGCTGGGACCTGGGGTCCCAACTCTGGTACTGGTTCAGTAGATAATCCTGAGGATTTTAAACCCCCCATTGCATCCTCTCTGCTTTCTCCTAAGTAAAACAGGGATACAAATTTTTAGGGATACCAGAATTGAGGTGTCCCAGTGAAAAGCATTCCATAATCATTATTTTAGGGATTGAGGAACATATAGAAGGGTCTACAGCAAAGCCTGAGACACCACAAGGAAGGGGATAACTAACCTGGAGCTACAGGCATCAATAAATCAGCTACAGTGCAGGAGCAGTCTCAGCTTAGGGTAGAATCATAGAATGGTTTGGGTTGGAAGGGACGTAAAGCTCACCTCAGTCCAACCCCCTTGCCATGGACAGGGACACTTCCCACTAGACCAGGGTAAGACTTGGCACTAAACACTTCCAGGGATCCAGGGGCAGCCACAGCTTCTCTGGGCACCCTGTGCCAGGGCCTGCCCACCCTCACAGGGAACAATTTTTTCCTAATATCTCATCTAAACCTACCCCCTGTCAGATTGAAGCCATTCCCTGCTGTTCTTTGCCACTGGACCAGGCCACGAGCGAAGCTGGGAGCACCACAGCAGGGAGAGGTCACTTCCAGCTGTCACCAGCTGGAAAAGGACCCGTTGCTTTCTCTCACTGAGGGTCCTCCTGCTCCTTCCACCCCTGTGCTGCACTCACTGCCTGCCCAACACTGCACACCAGCCTCTGCCAAGCACCAAAGCCATGCAAAGCCGTGGATGCGAGGGGCTGCTCACACTCAGCACACCGAGTTCAGGGCAGTTTGGTGCACGTCAATTAGGGATAAATTTAAGCTAATGAGAAGTAAGTGTCCAGGCAGGGCTTTCCATCGATTTGGGTAGAGCAATGTAAGAGAGCAAGTGCACGTGTGGATCTGGGGATGGGTGTGCATGGATGGCTGCATTGCTCTTTGGCACTTTGCCCCCAGACCTTCCTTGGCTCATTCTGAAGGTTTTTCAGATGAAAGCCCCAAATTTGCAGTGTTCTGTTTTGTTTTCAAGTAATGATGCTCACACAGCACTTCCAAACCCTCTGTGAAACAGAGCCACTGTTTTCTTTTGTACAGAAAAGTTGGGAGATAAATTGCAGATGATTCAGTAAATAACTCAGCCTATGACCTTGATGCTTATTGATTCCTCAAGCTGTTTATCTTTCTTGTGTGCTCCCCAGCAAAAACAATTATCACTTAATTATAAAGCAGCTTGGCTTGAGGGAACCACCAATTGGCTGGCACAGGATGAGTTCATCCCTGCACGCCACAGAGCCCCGACCAGAGCGACTGCTTAGGATTCAGAGCCACAAACTTCATTATTTTCTTCCCAGCCCATGTTTTTCCCCTCGTTTTAAAATCACTTAAGGATGTTTAGCCAATCCAGGTGTTTGACTGCCCGAATATTTGCGATGGATGGGATCGAAACAGCAACTGCCAGCACTGGAAAAGGGAAAAAAATGAACTAGAATGATAAAAAGAAGCACAAGGAGAGGTTATTGGTCCTGGAAATAAAATACCTGGGCTGTTCTCTCCTTCAGTGACCTTGGGTAAAGCATTTTCTCTGTTGCCTCCCCTTCTCTCTGTGCAGAGCTGTGCCAGCCGTGTGCAGAATTCGGCACAAAGGATTCTTCCTGCTCTGGACCAAACTTCCCCAATGCCACTGGGATGGGGAAATGACAGCTTGGCACTGCTGCAGCCGTGCATGCATTTGGAAAGCACTTAGAGACATCCATTAGCACGGGAAAGGGAATTAGCATCTCCACCCCAAGGCAGGAGGAGGGAAAGGAACCTCCCCCTTCACTAGAAAAGAAGGATTTGTAATTTTTATGCACTTTTGAGCTGTGCCATCCTCCAGTGAAAGGGGGTGAGGGAGTCCACAGAGAGATCTGGACAGGCTGGATGCTGGAGCAGGTCCAGGGAAGGGAACGGAGCTGGGGAGGGGCTGGAGCCCCAGGAGCAGCTGAGAAAAGGAGGCTCGGGGGGGACCTTCTGGCTCTGCACGACTCCCTGCCAGGAGGGAGCAGCCGGGTGGGGTCGGGCTCTGCTCCCAGGGAACAGGGACAGGAGGAGAGGAAACAGCCTCTCAAGTTGTGCCAGAGGAGGTTTATGTTGGGTATCGGGGAAAATTTCTTCATGCAAAGGGTTGCCCAGCCCTGGCACATGTTGCCCAGGGCAGTGGTGGACTCACCATCCCTGGAGGGATCTAAAACCCACGTGGATGTGGCACTTGAGGACGGGGTTTAGGGATGGCCTTGGCAGTTCTGGCTTAACAGTTGGGCTCAACGATCTTGGAAGTTTTTCCAACCCAAATGACTCCACGATTCACACTCCAGACTCCCTAAACGTGCCGGTGCCCTGCAAAAGCACCCACCGTGCTGCAGAGACACTTCATTTCCCAGCACTAGATGCTCTTTAGCTGCCAGATCCCCCAAACCTGCCCTCCTCCTCCCTCTCCTCCTCCCACGCACATCCTCAACAGCAGCAAACTCAGTTAGGGAGCTGCGGGAGCCCGATGCGATGGGACTGGGGGGTCCAATGCAATGAAGAGCAGCAGCAGCCAAAACCGCTGAGCAGACTGAGATCGTTACACACTCACCGGGACAGCAGCGCCTCCCGGGCCGGCCCTGCGGAGCTGCGTGCGGACACCACGCCTCTGTCCCTCCGGGTGAGCAGCACCAGGAGCGAAGCCACACGATGGCACTGTGTTTTCCAGAGCTCTCCAGTCCCTGCAGGTGTTGCAGCAGTGCCTGGACTGCCGGGCCCAGCGCAGCATTCCCCCGTGCAGAATAGCTCAGGTTCTGCGGGAGAACGGCACAGACCTGACCCGCTGCTGCCGGCTCAGCACAGAGGGCTCAGGAAAGGCTTTACAGAGCATCCCCGCCCGGGGGCCCCGGTCACCGCGCAGCAGCTCTGATGATCCAAGCTCCAGCCCTGTCTCTGACTGCACCAAATAAATTCCATTTCAGCCCAGGGCAGAGGGGCTCTCCATCACACTGTGGGCAGGACACTGAACCACAGAACCCCAGAATGGTTTTGGTTGAAAGAGACCTTAAAGCCCCTCTTGTTTCACTCCCTGCCATAGACAGAGACACCTTCCACTGTCCCAGGCTGCTCCAAGCCCTGTCCAGCCTGGCCTTGGACACTTCCAGGGATGGGGCAGCCACAGCTTCCCTGGAGAACCAGCTCCTGTGTCTGACCAACCACTCAGCACAGTAGCAATAGCAATTTCTGCTGTCTCTACATGGGACCAAAATCTCCTTTTATTCATCTGTGGGTACTCCAAGAGCTTTAATGCCATTAAGGAGCTCCCAGTAAAACCCAGCACATGGATCCAGATTGTCTGCAGTGCCCAGGCTATTGGTCTTAATTAATTCCTGGCTTAGAATTGGAGTAAACAGATCAGACCACAGGCTGACATCCCTATTGATAACGAGCAGAGCTGCCCATAATGACCCCTATTCCTTACGTTCTCCAGCCAGGTATGACAAAAAACCATTCCCACACACTTTGTGGTGATTTTAAAAAATCTTTTCACGCAGCTTAAGGAGTGAAAATAGGCAGGACCTCCCCTCCAACTCCTCTTTCCTCCCCATCCCAGTTGCATACAGCACACCCACATCATGCCCACCACAGTCTGGATACAGCTGTGCACCTTTCCAAAGGTACAAATATCCTCTGCATCTGCTCTTCAGCTCTTCACCCACATGGCAGGAGGATGTCCCACATCCTCATGTTCCCACAGACAGAAGTTTTATGGCCCCGTGTTGCCCAGGGAGCAGCCAGGAGCAATCCAGGATATACTGTACCCTTGCAGGAGGGGATTGTCACATTAAAAAACCTCTAAATGCTTAAAAGCGTTTTCGTTTAGAGTCTCCTGCCGTGAAGTGTCTTCAAGGGCCCCAGATTTATTATTTCATCAGAAGATCAGAGAGGGGAAGTTTGTAGGAGATCAAACAAATAGGAATACATTAGGAGAGACAGTAGGAGAGGCTGGAGAAACTGTTGGAATAAATAAAGTGGGACAGAATCCCTGCTGACCAGGGGGGTGGTTTTCCCTCACAGCTCCCACCCCATGGACCCCAATCCCTGCCCAGGCATCACCAACTGTGGAGATGGCAGTGGGTTCCTGGAGTGGGGAATAAAGCCCCTGCCTGCAGCAGGACCCACTTCCCATCCCCTGATTTCTATAGCAATTCTTCCCTACCAGATTTCACTATAGATCAAAGGTTTGGAAAACCTGCCAAAGGAGATGGTGCAAGGGGAAAAGATGGATCTTCTGGGAAAAAAATCCTTAAGATGGGCCTGAATTTGCTTCCTCACTCTGCTGCAGAATCCATGGGTTCATTCTTTCTCTGTGCCTCAGTTTCCCCATCCCAAGAGCAAGCCTCATAACCTTCTTTTCCCACACTTAGAATCACAGAAGTTGGAACTGAGCTTTTAGATCACTGAGTCCAGCCACTAACCCAGCCCTGCCAAGGCACCTCTAACCCATGTCCCTAAGCAACACACACCTCACTAACACTTCCAGGGATGGCCATTCCACCATCCCTGGACTTGACAAGCCTTTCTGTGAACAAATTTTTCCTAATTTCCAACTTACTTCACGGGATGCAGATGGAGTTGTTCAAAGCTGGGGGCAGGGGCCAGAGCAGCCCTGCAGAAGAACCTTGACAGGCTGGGGAGGTGGGAACTGCCTGGAGTTCAAGGACAAATGCAGGTCCTGCTCCTGGGGAGGATAATCCTGGGCACCAGAAGTGGCTGGAGGTGACCTGGAGAGCAGCTCTGGACCTGGGAGACAATGAGCTGTCCCTGAGCCAGCCCTGGGGGTGAGGAGGCCAAAGGCATCCAGGGATGCATTGGGAAGGGCATTCCCAGCAGGGCAGGGGTGATGCTGCCCCTGTGCCCAGCCCTGGGGGCACCTCTGGAGTGCTGTGCCCAGCTCTGGCTCCTCAGCACAGCAGGGACAGGAGCTCCTGGAGCTGAGCAAGGGCCTGGAGCAGCTCCGTGCCCAGGAGAGGCTGAGGGAGCTGGGGCTGCTCAGCCTGGAGAGGAGCCCCAGCTGAGAGGGGCCTCAGCCCTGGGTATCCCTGTCTGTCCCTGGGTGTCCCTGGGTGTCCCTGTCTGTCCCTGGGTGTCCCAGTCTGTCCCTGGGTGCAGGGAGGTCAGAGCAGGGCCAGGCTCTGCTCCAGTGCCCAGCAGTGGCCCCAGAGCCACGGGCAGGGACTGAGCCCAGCAATTCCCCTGCACAGGAGGCAGAACTCCTGCCCTGGGCAGGGACTGAGCACTGGAACAAACTGTCCAGGGAGAGTGTGGAGTGTCCCTCACTGGAGATGTTCCAGAACTGTCTGGACACACTCCTGTGCCCTGTGCTCTGGGATGACCCTGCTGGCTCATCTGCTGGGAGCAGATGAGCCTCTGCGCTCCCTTCCCTGACCCTTTCTGGGACTCTGTGATATCAGCTGGTGCTTTGGCCCGTTTTGGGTTTGCTGCAGAAAACAGCAATCCTCCCGACACTGCCCCGGGGACCCCGCTCAGGCCTGTGCTGTTGGGAGCTGCTATTGGGTGCCACGCTTCCTGCAGCATTTGTGAGTTGAAACACGTCAGCCTTTCTGCTTCCTTGCCCCCCTCCCCAGCCCGTGGCAGCTGAACAGGCTTCGGAGCCTTCTGTTGCCATCCCACCCCAGCGCCTCCCGGCTCCTCGGCAGCTGTCAGCTCGCAGGGCTCCGTCGCGGGAGATCAGTGGGCGGGCACGAACGCACACCACGCTACAGCGGCGTGCACAGCGGGGCTCCGCTTCTGCTCACACGTCCCGTGGGAGCGGGTCGGGAAATGGGCTGCCAGCACGTCTCCTCCCCCAAATCCTCATTCACAAGAGGAACGTCACACCTCCGAGGTCAAGCCACGCTTGAGTTTTAATTCATGAAGCTAACTTCTGTGCTGGCTGAGTCTGCAGTCTTGAGGAAATTGCTGTTTTATTGGGGTGGAAGTGGGAAAGCTTGGCTTGCTGCTACCCAGTCACTGGAATCTGGGTTCCCACCAGCACCTCCTGTGCTCGGGGGCTTCACCCAGGGGTGACGAACCCAACTGCCACTAAATCTCTACACCCGCAGGACCAGCTCTGCCAAAAATCACCCCTTGAACAAGCAGCTGTAGCCTCATCCCGAGTGATCTGGGGGGAAGGACAGTGATGCTGCCCCCCAAAACAAGCCAGGAGTCTCCCCCTCTTGCAGAAGCTTTAAATGGCATGGGACAGGCTGTGACATCCCTGGGCAGAGCTGGGAGACACAGGGATGCTCCAGAACATTCAAATGAGGGGAGACAGGCAGCAACATCCCTGGGAAGGGCTGGGAGACACAGGGATGCTCCACAGGGTGATGGAGAGCAGCAGAGCAGGAGGCAGGGAGGTGCTGTCACCGAAATACCAAACACAGTGTCTCTGAGTGACCTCGACCTCCAGCTGCCACGCAGAAAAGGTAGAGAAAAAGGAGGAAAAATAATGTTTTCACTCCTGGCAGCTCAACAGAGACAACACCTGCTTCTGCCTGCTCCAGACTCAGCAAAACTTGGCTTCCATCACCTGATCGTGTACACGGCGAGCCCACGCAGACACACAAAAATCAATGCACATCGATCCCTAAGCCAGGAATTCATAAACTCCTTTAAAGGTCAAGGATTGATTTTTCACTTTCTGTAAAAAGAAGAGACTCCTGCCATCAGCCTCCTGCCCCCATCAACCGACTCGTCCCGTGCTTCCCTCGCCGGCAGCTCCGCACCGGGGCGGGGACACCTTCCCCACGTGCAGTCATCGTGGGAAACATAAGTGGCACATACAGAAAAACATGTTGCACTTGTAGCTGGCATCTTGCAGTAACGATGTGCTTGTAGTAGGCATCTCACAGAAATTCCTGTGTTTGTTTAACTCCTGGCTTGCTGGAGGTGCTGTTTCCTGCAGGCAGGAGCAGCATCCCTTCCCTCACTGATGCCCAGGATCTCACCAAGCAGGCTCTGATTTATGAATTGAGGGCCCTCATTCCTGGCTGCTGTCCCTTTGTAGGCCCACAGAGACCTCAAATCATCTCGTCCAGCATCCTATGGCAGCTCCTCCCTTTGGAGGACAGTGACAGCCTCCTCCTCTCCAAAGGCTGAGCACATTGAGTCTCGTGCCACAAAGACATCCTCATCTGATGGACATTCCCAGCTGATGGACATCCTCAGCTGATGGACATCCTCATCTGATGGACATTCCCAGCTGATAGACATCCTCATCTGATGGACATCCTCATCTGATGGACATCCTCAGCTGATGGACATTCCCCCCAGCAAGGGGTTCAAGCAGCCCACCCCAGACCAAGCCAGGCACTCTGCTCCCCTGCCCCTCAATCTGCCCTCAGTCACTGCAGTGGGCAGTGACACCTAACTGCTGTCACAGAGCTGCTCTCCATTTCAGGGTCCTGCTGTCCTTTGCTAGAAGCTGGCAAATCAATCTTCCAGGGAATTGTAACCACCCTGCCCTGGCCCTTTTCCCTGGATTTCTGGCCCTTTTCCCTGGCACACCTCCTCACCAGGCTGGAAGTCTCTCTGCCCAAAGTCCCCTCTCCCTCCTCACGGCATCACCTCAGCAGTGATGAGCACCTCAGTCAGCACTTCACACACAAATCCCTCATTCCTTTAGGTCCTGAGTAGATAATTCCAGGAGTAGCTACGTTTTAGAAGCCTTTCCATCATCCCTGTCCCTGTGTAACCCTGGTCCATCTCCACAACACCTCCCAGCATGCTGCTATCCACAATTCCCACTCCATCCAGGTGCAGGATGCAAAGCTTCAAAATGCAAAGAGCTTTCCCCAGCCACGCCATGACTTACTGCTCTTTGGAGGAACAAGCAAACAAATTTAAACAGTGCTGGATTTAATTGATTTCTCCACATTTCCTCAATGGAAGCTCAGCAGGGAAAGTCAGAAGCACAATGGATTCAGGGGAGCAGCTGTGGGGGGGCTGTCCCACACCTTGGCACATAGGCAAGGATTTACATTTACTTTAGCAAGCATTAAGGCAGTCTTAGAAACCAAAAAAGTCAAGTTTCCCTGTTTCTGGAGGAAGTTTCCCTCCCTGCAAAGCTTAGGGAAGCACTAAAAAGGCAGAATTTAAATGTTCCTCTGCAGAAATAAAGGGCTCAGCATCACAGGTCTGGAGTTCCCCATAAACTTCTTACTGAAACTTTCCTCCCCAAAGGGGAGCTTGTGGCAAAACCTCAAGAAAACTCACAAAATAATCTGTTTTCTAGCAAAGAGGGAAAAAAAAAAAAAATCTGTATTTGAATAAAAAGCACAAGTGCTTCTTTCTGGCCAGTGCCAACAGACTCTGCCAGTCCTTGGCTGGTGCTCACGGTCCCGGCTTGGCTCCACATGTCCCTCCAAACATGCCCAGTGCCACAGCATCACAGCCATGCCCAGGAGATGATTATGTTAGAGGGAATGAAAAGCACCATCAGCTCTCCCCACCTGTTTTGGGAGGGATTTTTAATGCAGAAGGATGCTCGGAAATCCAGGGGAGCATAAACACCCCTAATGAGCGTAATTAGAATTCCGCACCCGCTGCTGATGAGCAAAGCATGGGTAAGGTGAAGGGGCCAGGACTGGATGTGCTGCTCTGTGCCCACTGCAGACACGGCCCCAGGTCCCACACACTGGTGGACTTTGGGGAAAGATGGCAGGAGGGTGCTGGGGTGCACAAAGGGCAGGTTCAGGTGGAGCGCACGCCCGGCCCGGCTGCCCGGGGGCATTCCCGGTGCCACTGGAAACAGGGAAGGAAAGGTCAGCAGGGCATTTCAGCCAAGCTACAGGAGGTGGTGTTTCAAAAGCCTTTCTGAGCACCACGATGCTGACAGAGCAGCACAGCTTGATGAGGAGAAGCAAAGAATCCCAGAAGGGTTCGTGTTGGAAAGGACCTCAAAGCTCATTCCATTCCACCCCCTGCCATGGGCAGGGACACCTTCCACTGTCCCAGGCTGCTCCAAGCCCCATCCAGCCTGGCCTGGGCACTTCCAGGGATCCAGGGGCAGGCACAGCTGCTCTGGGCACCCTGTGCCAGGGCCTCACGACCCTGACAGGGAAGAATTCCTTCCCAATATCCCATCTATCCCTGCCCTCCCTCAGCTTGAGGGCATCCCCCTTGTCCTGGATGTGAGGGATGCTGTGGAGGAAGGACAGCCACAGGAAAAGCCAGCTCAGTTCCCAACCCCAGCATGTCTTCCCACATGACCTTGGGCAAGGCATTTAATCTTCCTCTGCCTCATTTTCTTGGTGCTTTGCCTTGGAGGACTTTGGGGCTGGACTTCGTCTTACAAGGGGTTTGGCTACACTTGAATGCTTACTTTAAAGTCAGTAATTGCCAATTAAATCAACATGCTTAGCATACTTTCATGGACTGTGCTTTTTTTTTTTTTCCCCAGCTAAACATGTTCACCTTAATTAAAGGAGTCTGCAAGTCATTGCAAAGCCATCATGTCCTGCCAGTTCAGTCTCACCACTGAAGCATTTGTATGCCCACAAAACCAATTTTGTATGATTGGCACTAAGGGATGGGACCTTCTGTTCATTAGGGGCTTCTAAGTGCCACTAGGCAAGAAAATTAAATCTGATTCAGATGGGAGGAGAAGGATGGATGACAAAGACAAGAATTTTCAGGGAAGGGAACAGACTGTTTTACACTGCATTTAGAGAAGATAAAACATATGGGACCTATTCTGAGGCAAAAGGGCGAGGTCTGGGCAAAGCTGGCCACAGAAGTTACATTTGCAGGTCTATTTATAGCTTTTCTGCTTCTTAGCAAGAGGATGTGATTGCTGCATTTATGGTTTATAAGGCATTTGCTGTGTTTGGGATGTAATTCTCAACCCCTGCTCCCCAAACACAGGAGGGAGGTCGCTGACACTTAAACTGATTTCAGCTCAAACTCTTCTGTCACATCAAAAGGCTGAAATGTGCCAGCAGAAGAGGATAAAGGGGCTGAAGCAAACAACAGATTTACCTGGTTTTCCAGGGAAAGCAGCTCATCCAAGCCCTGGGCAAGGCTCACACCTGCTCAAGGCTGCACAGCTCCGTGGCAGCTTGGATCCAGGAAGGTGCCCCTCGTTCTAAATGCAGCCCCTTGTCATCTGTCTGTGCTTGGAACCCCTGCAAGAAGGGAACTGGGCTGGACTGGGAAAAGGCCAGACCCCAACCAGGCAGACCAGTGATGCAAATGGACTGAGGGGTGGGAGCCAGGGATGGGGAGAGGGACGCCAGCTACACGGGCAGGATGATGGGTTGTTAGCTGGGGGCTTCTGGGGGAGGAGAGGAATAGAAATCAAACATCCTGCAAAGGACCTGGCTGGGATCCGGGGACACACTTGGCACGTGCACCTCCATCCCAACCCCCTGCAGCCTTTCCTGCCAGGAACCCTCACAAGCACCAAGAATTCTCTTAACAGCAACAGTGACAAGCTACAGGCACGAGGCTGTGCCCCACACCCCCCATGGGAGCAGCCCAAAGCTGCCCCAAAATCCTTCTGGGATCACCTCACCGCAGAGCTGCTGGAGTCTTTTAAGGTAAAACCACCAAAACTTTGTGGGAAAGCAAAGATGTAATTTTTTCTTTTTTTTAAAGATTTGTTTCAGAAAAGCTGTCAAAAATGTTTAATTGATGAAAAGCTGGATTTCCAAGGAAAGACATGTTTGAGAAGTGACACTGATAGCCATGTGAGTAGAGAGTCTGGGGTTGTGTGAGGAGTGGGTGGGAGCACAGGGGAAGAACACATTAGAGTTGCAAATGCAGAATGAAACAAAGCCCTCCATCATCTTAAAATCTTTCCTAAAAGGGAGTTTTACTTTTTGACCTGATCAAGAGTTCACACAGAGCCAAAATGCCAGGCCTAGCTGAGAGCAGCAGAGAGGTGTTAAGTCCCCTAAACACCCATTTTTGAGGTCCCAGGCAGGGATGATCTGACATTTCCCAACAGGAATCAGGACTGGAAAATTCACCTCTGTCCCAGTGCTGGCTGAGACCTGGATTTCAGCTACCCCACTCTCTGGACACCTCAGAGCTCAGGCCACTCACTGCCAAGGAGCTCAAAAATGGACTCCTTGCTCCTGTACCAGCTCTTTTGAACAGGAGGGGCTCATTTACAGAATTCCAGGGGGATGTGGGATGAATTTCTGCCATACAACTGGTGAGAGCCAGCAGCCAGACGTGGTAGGATACTGAATCCTGCAAACGGGTACCAGGAGAGCTCAACTCCAGCTTTGATGTTGTAAAACTGAAGTTAAAATGAGCAAGGGAACGCAACAAGGATAGAAATATTCCCCGGTATTTTCAGAGAAAAACTTCTTTTTTACCCCTGTGGCTTATAAATCATGCAACAAAACTACAAAGCTAGAGATTGCCATGTTTGACTAATGGGGCTGTGCTTTCCTCGGAGAGGAACGGTTTGACCTCAGGATGTCAGCATTAAATAAGACAAAACCATCAGCCACACTCCCCCTTTTTAATCAGAGCGTTTGTCGCCGTGCTTCACCCGTTTCCAAGTGCCTCATCCATGCAGCTGTACCTCTCCTGGGAGCCTGTTTGCTGTAGGACACCCACAGCATTCCAGCAGCAGGTTGGAGGGCTGCTCAGACAGCCCCCCCGTGCTGAGGTGCATCCCCCAGAGCTCAGATTCCCACAGATAAATTCCTGGAGCAGTGGGTGAAGCTGAAGCAGGGCCCCAGGACTGGGAGCAGTGCCTAGGAGCAGGGACCACAGCCATGGCATGGGAAGAGCTGTGGCCCTGGGACGTGGCACCAGGCTGAGCAGCCCTTCTTGGAGGAAACATCAGGTTTGCTGAAGTTACAGACCTCCAGAGCTGCCTGTAAATAATCAGGGTCAGCACAAAACCATTCCCAGCACAAAACCGTGCAGCAAAAATCTGCAGTTACACCACAAAAGCCAGGGAGGAGCAGTAAAGTCACTCTGCCATCAGGAATAAAGTCACTGTGCCATCACAGATTTGCAAGGCATAAAGTCACTCTGCCATATACCACAGTCCCAATGCTCCACGTTTCCAGGTCCTTTCCCATAAGGATCTGCCAGTTCCCCATCTCCCAAGCAGCCCAGCTGGTGTGGTATGAGCCTGAAGGGCTTCGGGGAGAAGACAGAGATGTCCTCCAGCTTTACGTGGCCACACACCCACCCAAGGGTGGCTCCTGGGCAGGCCAAGAGTTCAGTGCCACCCCTGTGACAGCCAGGGTTGGTTCTGGTCTGGCACACAGCTGGAAAACAGCTGGAGAAGGAATGAACCTCAATCTCTGCAGATGAAGGAAAAGGGTTAAGCTGTTCCTTGAAAGTCAGTGGGTCTTCACATGGAGAAAAAACAAGCATCAAGGCGGTGCCTGGAGACCTGCAACACCCAGGTCTAAATCTAAACTTGGTCTTAAGAGTTCTCCAATAGTGCAACGTAAGATAGTTCCTATTTTAAATCTCTCCCCTCAATTTTCCCAGGAAGGGAAGACATCCAGGATGTTTGGCCTCCTGATAAAACTCAAAAGAACAAGCACCCAGCACAACAGTTCAGTTAAAAACACACACCTGTGTTCCTAGTGCTGAAAACATGAGCAGAACAGCTGAAACACCTCTCTTTCAGACGGCTTTTTTCTTCCACCATCCCTTCAAAAACAACCTCTATAGCTGCCTTTATAGAAAACACGCACCATTTGGAAACAATTTGCCTCTTTTTTTTAATTTCTTTTTTTCCTGGCTGAAAACATGTGCTGAGTCGACCGCTTGGGTCAGCACAAAACCACGTTTGGGGATGAATAAAGGAGTTGCTGGGAGCAATTTGCCCAGCGCCGCTGCAGGCCAAATTGGAGAGTTAAACTCACAGGCACTGCAAGCTGGCCCAAAATTACTCCATGGACTCCGAGGCCATTTGCTCCGAGTGAAAAACTAAATATTATTTACCAGGAATAATCCAAGAGGATGGTTGTGTAGCCCAGGCAACCTGGCTGCTGCCCCAGCGCTGGCACTGCAAGGTGAGGTTTGAAGGAGGGAAAATTCCTGCCTGGTTTTGGTGGGTGTTGGGAGCTTAGGGATGGACCACATGCTCAGGTGCTTGTGGTGAGGGAAAGTTTGGATGGTGTGAAGTGGAGGCATCACCCTTGAAACCACTTCTCCCCATCCCTGCTCCTTGCTCAGCCCCTCCATGCCAGCAGTGGGAGCTGCTCCAGTGCTGCTCCTCCTACAAAACCACAAAGAAACTCCTTTGAGGCCACAGTTTGCCCATTTTTAAAGCAAATAAAAGTGTCCAAAGTGCATCAAACCTCAGGCAGGGCAGCAGGGATGAAGAGGGAAGGTCTCCTAGGGACTTTAAGGAGAAGGGATGGGTTTCTTCCCTACTTTTAAGAGGTGGACCCAAATTCAGGAGGAGGATAAGAACACCCCTCCCCTCCAGTTGATTCTCAGCCCTTATTTATGGTACAAGAAACCCAAAGAGGATGTGCTGAATCCCTTAGGGCTGGGGAGAAGACATCATTTTTAAGCAAAAGGAGTGAACACAACCACAGCTCCAATCACTGGCCACAGTGATTCAGGTTATTCAGTTTAGGTCTTTTTCTCCCATTTGTGTAAATTATAGAGGGAAAAAATATTACAGAAAACACTTTGCTCAAGACTAAGTTGCTGGTGGAATAATTGAATACTTAGCAAACCTGCAGCCAAAAGTGATGGGTAATTTTGAAATAGTCTCTTACAAGGGATCAATCTCCAGTCAGGGCCCTTCTGAAAATCAGGTCCACTCAGAGGTACCTTAAAAAAAATCTTGCGAAAAAGTCACAGACGCAACCTGAGATTCTCATCCTCTTTCTTTATTTTCTGAGTTTGCCATGGTCACCTGGAGGCATTTGGGATCAATTCTGCTTCCTGATTTTGAGAAAACCAGAGAGAAAAATTTCCAGTAGAGACATGGGGATGGCAGTCTGCTGGCCCTTTGGAGAGGAGCCAAACATGGAGAACGAGGAGGAAAAGCCAGCCCAGCACAGAGCCCGCTCTGGGTTTGGTGTGTCTTGCAACAAAGCAAAGGAGCTGGATGCGTTAATCGAGATCAAGGCAGCCAGATTGGGAAGGAGGGAGCAAAAGCCCCGAAAATGAATTCTCTGCGAGACGCAGCTTGCCAGTAGATCTGCTGGGTGACACCTCCTGTAAACTCCAGAAATGCAAATCGCACCCGCGCGGTCCCACCGCTGCGGAGAGACCGAAAGGCGGCGAGCAGGATGGCACCGAGCAGTGCCCGGAATGCCAATGAGGCTCCCCGGGCTCTGCGGCCGCAGCCCTGGCTGCTGGCTGGGGCGGATGGATGGCTCACACCAGGTGTGCTGGTGGTGCTCCGTGGGGTGCTGAAGGATGCCGTGGCTTGGCTGAGGCACCCAAAATCCCGCGGCGCGAGGGACGGGTGTGAAGGTCACCTGCAAGGGGCTGCCTGGCACCTCCCAAGGCTGGCAGGGGAAAAACCCCACAGATTGTGAGAACAGCAGTTCAGGACCTCCACATGGCCCTTCCCGTCTCCAAGCCTCAGCCTCCCACTGAAGCAAGGGTAATGCTCACCCACAGAGGGGTCCCTGGGTCTTGGCTGTTTGCACCCACCAAGCTCCTGGAAAGCCCCATACCCTGGTTTTTCCTCCAGCTTCTGAGGGCACAACTCGAGGTAATCACACAACTCACCACCCTGACACCCTTTTCCTTCTAGTCCCACCTAACAACATCCAGACCCAGCAGATCTCCAGCACCTGGGGACACGGTTTAGTGAACACACCAGTGCTGGACTCGATTTTCAAACCTCAATAATTCTGTGATCTCCTAAGTCCCTCCATCATCCACACACCGGGAGCACCAGAACTCCAACAGCTCCTGCCTGGCACAGTGAATCCCATCACTGCCTCTCCAAAAGCATCCCCATCTTTGGTCCCAGCTGGATTCCCACACCACCACGTGCCTGCCCAGCCACGCTGGAGCACAGGAGGACAACTAAGTGTTAAATATTGCAGCAGCACAGAGCCAGGTGGGAACCCAACCACAGGCCCTCCATCGCTCCCGCACCGGCCCCAAGGAGACCAAAAACTGACTGAATGACTCTGGCAATTAACTTCCTGAGCCTCTAACCCAGTTCCTTTTAAGGTAAATTTGCTCACGTTAATGGAAAAGGGTATTTTGGTTTTCCATCACCTGCCAAGTCATTTAAAAAATTGTTTTCCCCCTTCTCCCCTCTGCATTCACGACTTAATTGCAACAGCTCTTTGACAGCAGATAGGTTCCAGTGGGCTGCCACTCCAGATGTCAGGAACATGTTAGCAGGAAGGGGCCCTGTAGGATATTTATGGCTTTAATTCCTCGGTAGAGGGTTTTGTTCTGTCATGCGGTGACACACGAATTGCTACTCATTTGATCCTGCATTTCCACATCAGTGACACTTTATGAAGGGCTCCTGGTTCTCTGCACTGTCTCCAAAGTTATTGGTCCCTCTTCTGCCAGCGCTGGCCTGGACCAGCTCGGTGGCTGGAGTTGCCAAAAGGGCTGTTCAGCAGCAGCCCTCCTGTGCAGGCTGTTCAGCAGGTCTCCCTCCTGTGCAGCACTGGCTGAGGAGGAGGGAATTGAGAACTCAGAAAAAAAGACTGAAAAGCAGCAGCAGAGGTCATTTACCTCCTCCTCTCCTCTCCATCCCCTTGTCCACAAAGCTGAGGCATTCACAGTGAGCCCCTTGTTCAAGAGACTGCAAGGCTTCCCCAGAGCAGATCCCTCATCTCATCCCACAGCCAGGAGTCTCCAGTCCGGGTTCCACAACCCTGAATGAGCCAAAACCACCAGGCCCTCCCCATGGAGCTACACCTGCAGCTCTGGTAACAAATAGCAAGGGATGCATAGCCCTAAACAGACCACAAACAGATGCAGGATCAAGCCCCAGCTCCAAACTGCCGGAATATTGGCAGCTTGATCCCAGATGTGGGATCAGCAAGCACGTTAAACAATTCCTCTGCAGCAGCACTGCTCTCCATCATCTCACACACACACGAGCGTGTGATGAACCACTCCATAAAACAGGGGAAGCTCAAGGGAAAGGATTCCAGAGCAGCTGTGGCTGCTGCATCCCTGGAAGTGTTCAAGGGCTGGATGGGGCTTGGAGAAACCTGGGATAGTGGAACGTGTCCCTGCCCATGGGTGGGGGTGGAATGAAACAAGAATTAAGGCTCCCTCCAACCCAAACCAGTCTGGGATCCTGTGATTTCAATCTGGAAACAGGTTAAAGGAGCAGATTTACCAAAAAGAAGAAAAACCACATAAAGAATCCCACTGTAGTTCAGGCTCAGCAGGTTTCCTGACAGAGGGAAGGAGCACAGCTGCTGGAGGGGAACCATGGGTTTTGGGATGAAGTTTTCCTGCAGCTCTGCTGGAAACCAGCCCCGTGCTCACACAGATCCCAAAGGCTCGGGAAGCTGCTCCCACCACACTGGGACTGCCTGGGAGCCACCACCTCCCCCGGCTCGTGCTCCTTAGTCAAAAGCCACCCTTTAAATTAAGGAGCATCCTGGGAGACACCAGATGGTGTGTGAGCTGTGGCACAGGCAGCACTAAATCCCAGCCCTCCCTCCCTGGGCACCAGCAGCAGGAGCAGGGTGGGACATGGAGCCAGACTGACCTGCCAGTGCAGTGAATTCCCATCATTTCTCTCTGAGCTGCCTGAGAACAGCAATACCAAAAAAAAAATAATCCTGTGGATTTCTATTTGCTGCAGTTTATACACAACAAGAACAAGTGCATACAAATACTTTCATTATTTTGTCAATACAATTAGCTCGGGAAGCACCAATCTGAGCCAGCACTTCCCTCGCCCTGTTCCTGGAGGAAATTGGCTCTGCTAAATGCCACGGTCTGATTTTCCCCTCTCCAACATGCACATTTGCAGGCAGATTGGGCTCTCCCCCCTTCCCTGGAAAAGCAATCTTGCTGGAGCATTGAGATTTCTCTGGCTGATGGAGACACCCTCCTGGGAAGCACGCCGGGGGTCCTTCCCTCCATCAGTGCAGCATCCCTGCTATTTGCTTCCACCAGGCAGCTCGCCAGCCAGCAGAGGAAAATGGGAAGGGGAGCACAGAAAAAAGGCCAGAGAGGATGGGGGATGACAGCACAAGCCAGCCTCGCTCTAGGGCTCCTTGTAGCACATCAAAAATCCTGCAGTTACACCATAAAAGCCAGGAAGGAGCAGTAAAGTCACTCTGCCATCAGGAATAAAGTCACTGTGCCATCACAAATTTGCAAGGAATAGAGGCACTCTGCCACTGAGGAATAAAGTCACTCTGCCATCACAAATGTGCTCAGTGGTTTCTGACACGTTGATTTTGTCTCAGCCCGGATCAAACCGTGCCCTTGTCTGTGGCTGCAGAGGGAGGGAGAGCTCACCTGCCTTCCCTGGGGCAGCGTCCTCACAGAGCTCAGCACCCTGTGGGCATCGAGGATATTGGATAAACCTGGGAAAAACAGCTGCAAGAGGACATCAGCCCCCTTGCAGGGGAGAAGTGGTGATGGCAAAGTCATACAGTTTCCAAAAAGGGTTTTACAAAGAGCCCCAAGCCCCTGACTCGGGTACCAGGAGCTTTTGGGCTCTCACAGGGATTTCTTGTGCCAGGGAGCTGGGATGTTAACAGCACTGCTGCTCGGTCTGTGGGGAAGGAGCAGGGGGAATGGCTTTGAGCTGAGAGAGGGGAGACTGGAATTAGATACCTGGAAAGAAATTCCTCCCTCTGAGGGTGGGGAGGCCCTGGCCCAGAGCAGCTGTGGCTGCCTCATCCCTGGAAGTGTCCAAGGCCAGGCTGGACAGGGCTTGGAGCAACCTGGGACAGTGGAAGGTGTCCCTGCCCACGGCAGGGGGTGGATGAGATGAGCTTTAAGGTCCCTTCCAACCCAAACCATTCTGGGATTCCACGACAGCACAGCACCACCCCACCAGTACAGATTGGCCCCACACAGCCCCTTCACCACTCGACCCCCCCAGACATGGAGCCCTTTTGGGGCTCATTGACTTCCTTTTCCCAGTCTTGTCCCATTCACACAAAGAGTCACGCAGCCATTCCTCTTGCACAGGACATAGAAGAGCCATTCAGGCTTGGGCTATTAATTAAAACCCAGTAATGCTAATTTTACTGCCAACTTGGAAGATCCTTACTGCATTTTATTAGGTAATTTCCACTTGTAAGAGGTTTAAATTGATGTCTTTATTAGACGATGCAATACAGGATGGTTATGATAATAGTTGAAATCATATCCTATAAATGTTCAGCCACCTCCAAACGTTGCTCCAGCCTTTTCCTCTGAGCTGAATGAGGAATTGCTTTGCCCTCAGAGACCCTGATCCCAGGGCAGAGATAACCCAAACCAGACAAATCCTGTAAAAATTATACATTTCTGGCACGTGTCTAAGTGAGGAGAAAGGGAAAACCATAGGGCAGCCAGGACTAGAGCCTCTGATCACCCCAAAATATCACATTTCCACCACCTTTTTGTGTTCTAGTCTCATCTTTTCTCCAGCAGGGAAAAACCAGGCACCTGCACTGTTGAGTCATTTCAAATCTAAACTCTAAAGCCAATGCATTTTTTCTTTTTAGGTTTTTGCTCATTCAGGGAGCTGATTTGGGTCAGTCTGCATCTCCTGGGTTTTGCGTGTAGGTTTAACTTACTTCCCAGCAGATCTTGTACACCTTCCCCCTAACAGAGGCTCTTGGAACACGTTACCCCTGACACACCCGAGCTCCTTTCAGCCATGCCTCGGCCACCCGTGACACCCAAGAGGAATGCTGCTTTTCCCATGCTTTTCCTGGGGAGAGGCACATGGCAATGATGCTTCCTCTTCCTTGAACCCCAGCTCTGTGGAAGAAGGGATGAGAGGGACCAGCTCTCCAGGACCAGAGGGCTGAGGGCAATGCAAGGTGTTCCCATCACAGCAGAGAAGCACAAAGTCTTGTGACCCACAGCTTCCCACCAGGAATGCCAGGGTATCAACTTCCCCACTCCTTTCTGCCAGGGAATGTGAAACAAATAACTCTAGCTTTAAGCCCAGGGATTTTAGGTATTATAGCTGATGGATAGCTTGAGAACAGGCCTGGCAGTCAGCAGAGCTCAGAGGCAGAGATGCCCACAGGGTTTGGGTCCTGTCAGTGCCGTGAAGGAGCCAGGGCAGGTGACACCCGTGTAGGTGGGACAGAGCTCCCCCAAAATGAGAGATCCCAGGAGGCTCCTGCTTGAAGCTTTGCTTCCCCACACACCATCAGTCTCTGTCTTCAGCCCTTTGTCCTCTCCCTCACATCCCTGCCCACGAAAGCTGCCTTTTCCATCTGATCTCTCCACACGCCAGCTTCCCTCCACACCCTCTTGTCCACCCTTTTCTTTCCTCACTTTCCCCATTTCTTTGTTCCCTCACCTGCTCTCCTTTCACAAAGATTAAAGCTGAGGATTTTTTTTCCCCCCTCTCTTTGGCAGGCTGGAATTGCTGGCCTGCACTTCTTGGGAGGAAAAAGCCCATAGCCACTGCAAATGACATTGGAAATCCCCTGTGCATGTGTGGAAATGGTGGCTTCAGGAAGGGGGGGACCAGCATTGCCCCAGCCTCAGGACAAAAACGAGGCCTGGGGAGAATGGTTGTGTATTTAAATGAGGGAACTTGGATTCCCAGGTTAAAGGCAGGAGAAGGAGATTTACTGGGAAATGTAGGGGCTGGGGGGATGCTGAGCCCAGCCTTGGTGTGCCAGACACCCTCAGCCAAGGGATCTCACCTGCCAGGTACAGGGAGGAGAGAGCAGTGGTGCTGGGGAGCAGGGACTCCAGGGATTCCAGGGAGCAGGGATTCCAGGGAGCAGGGATTCCAGGGAACAGGGATTCCAGGGAGCAGGAGAGCAGGGACTCCAGGGATTCCAGGGACTCCAGGGAGCAGGGATTCCAGGGATGCTGAGAAGCAGGAGAGCAGGGACTCCAGGGAACAGGGAGCAGGGATTCCAGGGAATAGGGACTCCAGGGAACAGGAGAGCAGGTATTCCAGGGAACAGGGGAGCAGGGACTCCAGGGATTCCAGGGAGCAGGGACTCCAGGGAACAGGGATTCCAGGGAACAGGGGAGCAGGGATGCCGAGGAGCAGAAGTGCCCATGCTCACCAGGCAGCGATGACTAAGTTTAAAAAGCAAACTCAAATTAACCCAGGAGGGTTTGAAAGCTGGCAAATTACAGGTTCCCTGCACTAACGAGGACCCGGGGCTCTCGTTTCCCATCAGGCTCCTCACAGCTTGCAGCAAACTCGACCCCGACTGATAAATTTACAGCGAAGGAGAAAATAAACGCTGGAAATAAGAGGATTCACCTTCTTAGAAGTTTAAAGCCTATTACCAAAATAGGTGCACGGTGTTGCCATTATGAATGTCATTCCTAACACCTCCTGATTTCCCCCTTCCCGCCTCCTCCACTTTCACACCGAATTGTTCAAACTATTAGGGAACAAAAGGAAGCTGCCTTTTAAATCTCATTCACTCGGGCTCCTTGCCTGATAGATGGCTTCCCCTCTGAAGCTCTGTTTCACATAAAAGCATCTCAGCACGGCGCTGTAAATCTGGTCTGCACCAGCTTTTATGGGAGGCTGGGTTGGGTCCACGATTAAATTACCATTTATTTATTTGCTTGCTTCCAATATTTTTATAAAACGCCACTGCTGCTCAGCTTGGAGGGCTGGCAACCCTAAATGGGTGTTGCAAAGGGGGCTGGATGGAGCAGAGGCAGCCCAGGTCCCACCTCTATCAGGAGGAGGCTGAGCTGAGCGGATCCATCAGTGGGATCCGCCCTCCCCGTGCCCGTGAGGGATGAGGAGGATGCAGCTGATGTGGAGCCAGGAGCTTCATCCCCGCAGCTCCAGAGTGCCCATCCAGCTGCTCTGCCTGCTCTGTGCTCCCACACTCTCTGAATAATTACACATGAAATAATTACCACCAGTCTCGGAACAATTACGAGTTCAATAACTACCCCCAAGGCAGGGAAACTGAGGCACAGAGTTTTACTCAGCAAAAACCTTATAGTAAGGGAGGAGTAGCTTTGCCCTTATCTCTACCCCACCCCTTTGAGGCAGCACATTCACATCCATTGCAAGAAGAGGGGACTCAGGTTTGGGATTTTACCAAGTGTTTTGCTTCCCCTTCAGGCTTTTATCCTTTCCATTTGTTGGACAAGGCAAAAGCAATGTTTCAAACAAAAGGTCAGTTGAACCAAAGACTGCTTCCATTAATAATGGAGAGGTTTTTTTCATTTTTAAACCAGATTTTTCCCAGACAAACAAAAAAAAAACCAGCCAAATGTTTGGGATTTCCCTATGAAAATCCTCACCTGATCCCTGTCTCCGTCCAAGGGTTAACACTGCCACATCCCACTGGATAAGTGGGGATATCCCAAACCCACTGTGAATCAAACACAGCCCCTCCTTCTCCTCACTGTCATCCTTTACAGATTCCTGCACCACGGCAAAGATCCCAGTGAAGAGCCAAGCCCTGCGTGCCCCAGGAAAAGCCTCCACCCACCCCCCACCCACCTGTCCTCACCGACCCAGCTGCTCTCCACAGAAACCTTCCCTTTGCCTCACAGGGAGTTTTACAGCCTCCTGCCCCCTCTTCTAATAATCAATATTGATTTTACTGCCTGTGCTATTATCCCAGTTTAAAGATTTATTTCCTTGCTTGGCAGCGTGTGGTTTACAGCAGGAGCCCTTATTCCCCTCCTCGGGATCGTTGCCTTGCCCCATTGGCAGCCAGGGTGCTCATTCCATATTGGAAAATAATCATCAGCTTTTAGGGGAGCGTTCGGGCTACGGTCGGGGCACGCCGGGGGGACACGAGTGCACGAGCTCGTGGCAAGCCCTTGCACTTGCTCTTCCTCCCCTTTATTTCCATCTGCTCCTGCATTTTAGGCTTTTCCTCTGGTCCTGGTGCCAGCTGACCCCACGGCACCACGGGTCTGCCAACCCCTGCACCCAATTAGCAGAACAGCCCATGTGAAACACACACTTGACGTTGATATGATTTAACATTAATAACCAGGTTTCAAATATTTATTACAATGGCTGTTTTTAATAAATATTTCATGAACACCAATTTTTTTCCATTTTTTTCCCACCTCTCTCCCCATCCGTTGCCAGCTTTGTGGGCTTAATTTGCCTTAATGAGAATAAAAATCACTCTGATAAATTGCTCCTTTGCAAATGCACGCGACGTGAGAGCAACACTTGGCTGAAATATTTGTCGTGGGGAGCTGAGTGCTGCAAAGAGACTCTGAGAGTGAGGAGCCCCCAGGATGGGGCTGGGAGCAGCCTGGGCTCCTGGAAGGTGTCCCTGCCCATGGCAGGGGTGGAAGGAGAACTTGAAGGTGCCTTCCAACCCAAACCATTCTGGGCTGATGCTGCTATTTGGGGAGCATAAAAGGTCCCAGACACAAGCTGGAGTGAAAATGCAGCTTCACTGCATAATATACAGAAGAAGGAAGGTATCTCCCACTTTTATCACATATTCATGGGAGTATCCATGATTTTCCTTGCAGAAGCAGCTCCTGTATGTTCATGCCCCAATCCCAGGGAACTCTTGAGTTAATACACCGAGGCTCAGCATTAAGAGGTATTGAACTAAAAGCTTTTCTGAGCACATGCAGCTAAAGCTGAGGCTTTTCCCAAAACTAACCCAAGCAGAAATCCTTTCCCCGCAGGCACCAGGCAGGGAGGATCCTCAGCATCACCCCCCAGCCCGGGGCTGTGCTCAGCCCATCATCCCCCCCACTGGGAAGCACCTGTGGCTCCCAGTACCCGACTCTTCCCTCCCAAACCCAGCAGGGGTTTATTTTAGGAGCTTGCCTGGCTCGGCCAGCTCAGCAAACACTGTCTGGGTTTCTCCCTGCTCCACTGTTCCAGGCATGGGAGACAATTAGAGCTGTCTAATCAGCAGTGCCAGGGGCAGGGCTTTCATGTGAGGACTCTCAGGAGGGGTTATTTCCATACGAAGCATCCTTGGCTCAGCTTTGCTCAGCCACAGCTTTCTGCCCCCTCCTGCAGCCCCAAACCAAGAGGAAATCCAAGTGGGATGTGCAGGGAGAGCCACAAAAGGTGCTTAAGAAGCAGAGCTTCACTCTGTCTTTTGCTGCCGTTTCATTTCTTTTGATGTTTCGTTTTCCTTCCCTCCTTAGCTTTATTTATTCTTTTATATTTATTTTATAAGGCACATTTTGGTGCATATTACAACCCTCCAGCTTTCTCTCCATGCACATTCCCCTCTTTAGGATGCTGGGGAAAGCATCTTTGAGGTACAAAGTGGGAAGGCAAACCCCATCCCATAGCCAAGAATTCATAGCAGAGGCAATGTGGACAAAATCCAAACAAAGCTAGGTTGGAAAGGGCTTGGAGCAACCTGGTCTCCTGGAAGGTGTCCCTGTCCCAACTGCAGCAGCTATTTCCAGCAAGAACAGCAACTTTACTATCCAAACTGAATTGTGTGGAATCAAAAATAAATATATCAAGCTTTCTCCTAGAAATCCCCCTCTCAGCAAGCCCAGAAGGAGACAATATTTATTTATACCAGCTGAAAAAAAAATATATATATATATTGGAACCGTCTCATGAAACCTCCCCTCCCTGGGAGCTCATTTCAATAATCCTGAGGTTTTGAGTGGAACAAAAAGCATCATATTGAAGAAAGCCCTCTCCAATGGGTCAGGGATGCAAAACACAAAGGGATCTTTGCCACACTAAGGACAAATAATCCCCAAAAAACAAGGTAATGGGCATTTGGGGTCATAAATATGAATAGATGAAGCAGAAGTTGACCATATTGGTTTTAATGAGAATTATCTACAAAAAGGTTATTTTTTTACCCCTTCAGCAATTCAGTATTTTAATGCCTTGAACTTTCCCCCCCCAATCTCACTTTTACCAGGTGTGCAGAAAGTTACCAAAAACATCAATTGGGAGATGTCAGAATGAAAAATCTCAGCATTTCACTTCAAAGCAAAGTGTTCTGCCTCAAAATGTCAGTGGTTTATAATTCAATAAGCCGATTTGAAGCATCTTATCTGGCAGGCCTCTGTCAAAAATGGGAAAATCGACTTTTTCTTCCAACAGTTTTGGTAAAACCCTATATTTCTTAGGCCCATTTTCAGTCACATTCAATCACCTTTTGTTTTCATGTTATCTCTGCTGAGACTCCTTATAGAAAATCTTTTCCTGCTTAGGAAACAGGAGTTTGTCTCCAGTCAAATCCTACAATACTCTGACCTAAAACACTAATAAACAAGATTCCTGGAAAAACACACCCAGTGCAGGAATATCACTTATTGCTTAGGCAGGTGATGCCATGCAGGAAATATCAGCCACATATTTGGGGTAAAGTTTATGTCGTGTGTTCATTGTTCAGCAGAACAATTGGATTCTTGGCCAACCTCAAGGCACTGGGAGATTAAAGACAACCAGTAAAACCAGTTTCATGGTTTCTGACAACAACACACCGAAAAAAAAAATCCCACTGAAAAAAAAAATCACTTAGAGACACAAACTTGCAGCAGGAATTAATGTCTGGGATGCTAATTGGGAAACTCAGTCCCTTCACGGAGGGAAAACCTGTTTAAAAAGCCTTTACAAAGCCCAGCTTGAAGTCTAGCAGCCAAAATCTTCCCTGGGCAGGATAAAATGTACAAAAAATCCAGGAATGACAGCAGCATCCCTGAGCAGCTCCCTATGGGCAGCAGCATCTCAGTTGCAGGGGATCTCTCTCCACATATTAATGCAGAGCAGAGTGACCAAAATGGGTATTTGCTGCAGCTGCAGAGCATGACTCCATTTTTTTTTTTTTTTCCCCAGCAGATAATCATCTTCCCGAGGTATTTTCTGCATATGCACACGTGCAGAGACATGAGGAAAATCTGTGCTCTATTTTATAAGCTCATCGAGATTCTAATCTTACAGCAAATAAGGCATGGCATCTAGATGGACGGTATTACAGGAAAATCAATATTGATTATTAGGAGCAAAGATGCGGGATGGAGCTGACAGTTAAAAATCCTTTTAAGATCTTGGGAGAAAAATGACAGCTCGACACAACAAATAGGGCAGCGCTGATCCAACAGCTTCATCACCCAGGGGATCAATGGGACTTTGGGCAAAGTCTGGGGAGTTGCAGGAGCCTCAGCCTGGGGGAAGGCAGGACAGAGGTGCATTATTTCACACAGGGGGAGCACCACAGAATCATTAAAGTCTGTAAAATCAGGTCCAACCATTCCCCCAGCACTGCCAAGCCCACCAATAAACCCACCCCAGGTGCCACATCCACATGGCTTTTAAATCCCTCCAGGTATGGGGACTCTACTGCTGCCCTGGGATTTCCTCTCCCTGGCCAGTTTAAATACAATAAAATGTAAATAATGAAGATGAAGGCAGGGTAAGCAGAGTGCAACAGGAGCGATGCTGTTCGTGTCTGGTGAGCAGGAAGGTGCTGCAGGAGCGTGGCTGGAGGGGGGCAAGGACAGAGGGGGATGCAGCTGTGAGATTCCCCAGGCCCGTAACTGAGGGTGTGACGTCCTTCCCAAAATCCTGGAGGGGACCCTGGGCTTTGGATGGTCTCTGTGACCAGGGTGGGAAACGGGTGCTCGTCAGGGGAGGAAAGCCTGGGGAAGAGAAGGCTCCAGGGAGAGCTCAGAGCCCCTCCCAGGGCCTGAAGGGGCTCCAGGAGAGCTGGAGAGGGACTGGGGACAAGGGATGGAGGGACAGGACACAGGGAATGGCTCCCCCTGCCAGAGGGCAGGGATGGATGGGATATTGGGAATTAGGAATTGTTCCCTGTGAGGGTGGGCAGGCCCTGGCACAGGGTGCCCAGAGCAGCTGTGGCTGCCCCTGGATCCCTGGCAGTGCCCCAGGCCAGGCTGGATTGTCCTGTGGCCAGAGTGGAAAACAGGTAAAGGGAGGAGAAGCCTCTCTGCTCCCTGTGCAATAGGCAGTAGGCAGGGAAATTCATTTTCTTCCCACAGGTCAAATTTAAACCTGGCCTGGGAATCACACAGCCAGGGATGGTCTCCAGCAAGACCCAAAACTATGGGACTGTGTTTAAAGAGGTGCACTCAGAGGCAAACAGGGAGGTGAATCCCTTTGCTCAACACACCCTCAGCAAGGAGCCAATTAGGTGTCCCAAAAAAATAAAAGGAAAACCATAGACCCATAGAAAGGCTTGCATTGGAAGGGACATTAAAGATCATCCAGTTCCAACCCCTCCCCATGGCAGGGACACCTTCCACTGTCCCAGGCTGCTCCAAGCCCCATCCAGCCTGGCCTTGGACACTTCCAGGGATCCAGGGGCAGCCACAGCTGCTCTGGGCACCCTGTGCCAGGGCCTCAGCACCCTCACAGGGAAGAATTCCTTCCCAATATCCCATCCATCCCTGCCCTCTGGCAGTGGGAAACCATTCCCTGTGTCCTGTCTCTCCCGGCTTTGTGCAAAGTCCCTCTCCAGCTCTCCTGGAGCCCCTTTAGGCACTGGCAGGGGTTCTAAGGTCTCCCTACAGCCCTCTCTTCTCCAGGCTGAACCCCACAGCTCAGAAAGGCTCCTCCTTAGCCCAGTTTGCTGTGCCACCCTCCCCTAGCAGGGCTGTGGGGTCACTCCCTTCAGGGCTTGTGCCTCTGGTGCCAAAGGCAATAAAACCAGCAGGAATGAGCTCCACGATGAGCCAGACTGGGCAAATGGAGACCTTCAGTGCTTTTGGTCAGACACCATGTCCCAGCGGGAGCCAATTATGTCCTGGGAAGCCCCCGGGGCTGCCAAATTCCCAAAGTCTTTGTGAAAACAGGTTCCCTATCAAAGATGTTATTTTTCAAGCAATAAAGGAACAAATTCAGGAGTTT
This sequence comes from Promerops cafer, assembly GCA_013398275.1. Classification (NCBI taxonomy): domain Eukaryota; kingdom Metazoa; phylum Chordata; class Aves; order Passeriformes; family Nectariniidae; genus Promerops; species Promerops cafer. The sequence goes on from VZSE01008980.1 coordinate 1,122,912, forward strand.
GGGCTTTTTTCCTGCCTCTCAGAAGTTTACAGCAGGGACTCACCTTGCTCAGAGCCCTGCAGAAACAAGGACCTGCCTGCTCAGAACACTTGATCCCACTGATCCATCACCACCTTGGTCCTGACTCCCACAATTACACCGAGGAGAAAGCAGCAGCTGAGCTGGGAGAACAATAGGGATCAAGAGGCTCTAAGGCAAGAGGTGCTCAGGGCGCTGAGCTGATGAGGCTCCTCCATTCATCACTAATTGGGATGGATGTTTAAAATAAAATAATGCTGCCTAATCACCTTGAGATCCTCCCAGGCACAGCCAAGGCATCTTCTGGGAGACTGATACCTTAAAAGTCACCTTAAAGGAAGCAGCAGCAGGATCATCCTCTGCCTAGTGAATATTTGGGCTTTTTAGCTGATTATTTAGAGGCAGAAAACACGAAGCTTTCCCTGCGGACACCCAGCTTGCTGCAACGACGGGTTCCTTTGGGATTGCTGGGACGCAGCCCCGCTCCCGGCGCTGCAGCTGCACGGGGCAGACCCCGCGGCTCCCCCCGGGATGACTGGGAAGCCGCGCTGCGGGGACACTGGGGGACCCGCCGCTCACACCGCGGCTGCAGCGAGCCCGCCGGCCCCTTCCCAGGGGCGCGCTGATGTCGCAGCACGGCCCAGAGAGCGGCTGGATGGATCAGAGCCAACCCTCACAGGAGGATCTCCCCTCGAGGCTTTGGGTAAAGACCAAAGCAGCTTCCTGTCGTGCTGGAGACAAGGACCAAAGGACAGCCAGGGAGAGCAGGGATCCCTGCAAGGGATAACGTCGCTGCCCAGGGATGCCTGCCTCACCCCTAGGTCCCCCACCATGATCCCAGCGACCCTTCCAGCCACCCCCGCCCCTCCCTCCCAGCCTCAACACATCGACCCCACACCCCGGATGCCCTCCAGCAGCCAGGATTCCCATCCCAGCTGTATTTGCAGCAAGGCACGACCTGAATCTTCACCTTACCCTACGGAGACCCTGTCGCAAGCCTCAGCTGCACACCCCATCCCTAGGCAACCTCCATCCCCTAATCCCGTCTCTCACACACAGCCCTGCTAAAAGCAGCAGCGGGGATGAAGCTGCAGCCAAGTTTTGCAGAGTTCAGGCGGAGCCAGCTGCCCTCCGTGCCGCCAGCACCATCCACCTGCGGTTGCCGGCTCAGTGGGCGTGAAGGGGCCGCGTGGAATACAAATGGACTCTTTCACTTAGCAGGAGGCAGGTAATTTCTTTTGTCCCCGCTGATGCATTATTGATTGTGATGAATGTCAGAGCAGGAGCCTGTTCCAAAAGCCATTAAACAATAATTTCATCTCCGGAGGGTAATTGATTGTCAGAGGGAGCAGCTTTGCCAGTCGCAAGGTGGTGGTGACGGGGAATGTTTGTATTTGGGTGGGGACAGAGGGAGTCTTGGGCAAACTGTATGATTTATTAATCAAACATGGGAAAAAAAGAGTTGGGAGAGGGAGTGCACTGGAAAGAAGGAGCCAACTTCTTCCGAGCTGCTGGGCAAGGCTGAGAGCCAGCCTGAGCCCAGCCCGGCCCCGTCACGCTTTGGAGAACATCCCTAATGGCACTTTGCTGGGGCTGCCTGGCTCCAGTGACACATCCCAGCGCTGACCTGTCACCTCCCCGTTATTCCAGCCCGTGACCCGCACATTAAAGTGCTTTTCTGACACACCTCAACTCCCTCCCTTCCTCTCCATTAATGCACTGCCAGCACAGAGTGGTGAGCAATCTGCATCCCAAAGCCCCCAGCGCTCCCCCTCCAACCCTGCACGGCCCTTTCACTGATTTCAGAGAGGAGCCATGGCTACATCACATCCCCATGACGGGAGGAGCACAGGAAGAAGCTGGAAGAAGGGTCTGGCTTTGGGAATCGGGACTGGAGTTGCCGTTTGTGGCATCGAGCTGGAATGCAATGAGGGGAGAAGGGGAAGGACCCTCCCATCCCAGAGGAGAGGCACAAGACCCAGTGGCCCCAGAATTAATCCTTGCTGGTTAACAGTCATTTGCCAGCATTTAGAGACACAGCCCTAGGAAGGGGCATGGGGACATGTCCAGCCTTCCAGGAGGACACCATGCATCACCCCTGTGTCTGTCTGTCTGTCTGTCTGTCTGTCCACCGGTGGTGGAGGAGGACAGGGATGGAGCAGCATCCTCACCACATCTCCAGCAACAGCCACAGGAGAGACAAATCCTTCTGTCAGGAGAGGAGAGGGAGTTTATCCGTCTCCTCTGCGGCACATGAGAGGTGGATTTATCACGGATTTCCCTTTCTCCCATGCTTTATTTAGTAGTTCATTATCTTGTCAGCTGGAACCGGCCAGCTCCCACAGCACACTCTGTCACTCCCAAATCCCTGCAGGAGCCACTCGAGGTAAAATGACCACCTGGACCACCTGAAGGCCACATCTGATCTGGGAGAGGACAGTTCCCAACAGTGGGGAATAGGTTTGGAGAGCAGAATGAGAAAGGAATTCCTGTCCTTTGGGTGTGAGGATACAGAACTGTGTAAGCAACTCATCATTAAACACTCTCCCTCTGTCAGGCTAGTTTAAAAAAAAACAAAACCAAAGCAATAAAAGGTCAAAACCACAAACAAGCTGAAAATTAAAGTCCTTCCAATAGCATTAGGCAATGCCTTCTGCCTTCATATCAATCACAAGGCCTGAAAAGATCTCTAATAAAAAAGGAGATTCTGTCCCCACCACAAAACTCTCAAAGGAGCAAGAAACAGCAGTGAAATGTCATTTCCAGGGAAGAAGGAGTAATGCAGCCTTCCACGGCCTTTCCATGAGCTGAGCTGGTGCAATACACAATTTTCCAGGTGTATTTGCCAGTTATCTCCATAGGAGGTGGTTGTGATCAGTACCTACAAGTAGGTGCCAGCCCAGCAACAGAATCCCAGGGTGGTTTGGGCTGGAAAGGACCTTAAAGATCATCTCCATCCCACCTTCCACTACCCCAGGGTGCTCCAAGCCCCGTTCAGCCTGGCCTTGTTGCTTCCAGGGATGGGGCAGCCACAGCTTCTCTGGGCAGCCTGTGCCAGGGCTTGACCTCCCTCCCAGGGAAGGACTATTTGCATATTTAAACCCCTCCCACTGCCATAATCATCTTCCACCTCCAGGCTACCAGAGGAGATAGGAGCTGCATCACCCTGCAGAAGACACAGACACTTCCTTGACTTTCAGGGCCAGACCTTGAAGAAGTTTAGTACAAATCTTCTGTGTTTATTTGTTTCCATTTATTTTCTCCATTACTTTTTCCACGATCAATACCATTATTTGAATAAAAATGCACTATGTACAAGAGCCAATGCCATACAGAGAATACCAATTGAACATGCTGCCTTGAAGTGAAGCCATCGAGAGGGAAGGCAATTCTCCCAGGGAGCAGGAGGCCATCAAACCCTGATACCAGCACAGCGCTGAGCCGCGCTCCTCACGGAGCACTGAAGGGAACAAAGAAGAGAGGAAAGCAAAGAACCAAACCCCCACTTCAAAAGCCTCCCCGTTTCAAAGCGTGGCACCAACATTAACTGAGTTGTGTTCCCAACACCCCTTTGTGGTAGCACTGTTGCTTCCTGTGCTGCAGGAGCAGCTCGGGTCAGGCCCCAGCCCCAAACTTTGCGGGCGCTGTGGTTTGAGGTTTGCAGCAGCCAAGTGAGCAGGGGGGCCCTGGGTGCCATCCTGCCCTGCCCTGGGAGCTGGTGGGCAATGCCAGGGTGGAAAAGGGGCAGTACAAGCTGCTTTTTCCTCCGTCTAAACCCTCGAGTTTATGATTTTATAGCACCTTCCCCATACCTAAAGGGGCTTCAAGAGAGCTGGAGAGAAACTTTGGACAAGGGCATGGAGGGACAGCACAAGGGGGAATGGCTTCCACTGCCAGACATCAGGGTTAGATGGGATATTGGGAAGGAATTCTTTCCTGTGGGGGTGGAGAGGCCCTGGCACAGGGTGCCCAGAGCAGCTGTGGCTGCCCCTGGATCTCTGGCAGTGTCCAAGGCCAGGCTGGATGGGGCTTGGAGCAGCCTGGGACAGTGGAAGGTGTCCCTGTCCATGGCAGGGGTGGGACGAGATGGGCTTTAAGGTCCCTCCCAACCCAAACCTTTCTGGGATTAAGCTGTGGCAGATGCAGTGGGAAATCTCATATGGAACGACATCCACCCTCACGGTGAGACCCTGCCAGGCAAATCCCAAGACCTGAACTACCAGGGTGCTGTCCTGCATTGCAGGAGCAGAGGGGTCCAAGCTAAGCAGGCACACGAGACACCAAAGCCTCCCTCCTTCCACTCCACACCAGCAGGAAATGCCCAGGGGGGGTCTGAGCCCTGGGCTCCTCTCCCAAGCATCCTCCACAGCCATTCCAACCCACTGCTCAGTTTAGGAAATCAGAGCACGGCGACTTGAGGCGCTGCTTCCAGCTTGGCTTTCACTGCTGCTCTTAACCCCAGCGACCTTTCCAGCTCTGCCCTGCCAGCACAGAGGAAAACAAGCCACTTGACAGGCTCCCTTCTGCTCCAGAGGAACATTTCCCCAGGAAAGGAAGATCAAGGAAAGCACCAGCTCTCTGTCTAAAAGATAAGGAGATATATTCCAGCTGACATTCAGCACTATCAACATTTTATTAGCTTTGGAATCCAGTTAGTTAGGCAATATTTTACTTAACTCCAGTTTAGATTTAAAAACTTGACCTTCTCTGAGAGCGTGTCTGTGTCACATTTCACTCGGCCGTGCGCAGCTCCGTGTGCAAAGTGCCAGGTTATTTATCCCCCTTTTCACTGCTGCACTGTTATTTGTTCACTATTCAAAAATCAGTAAAAAGATGGGGGTCCCTGAACAAGCACTTGGGGCACCCACACGGCTCTCCAAGGTGCTTATCCCACATAGCAAGAGGCAAATGACCCGGAGCAGCTCTTCTCCTGGTCAGGAGGGCTGTAAATCAGGGCACAAAGCAGCCCTGGTCCTGCTCCTCTTGGTGAGGGAATAGCAAATTGCTTTTTAGCTCAGTGTAGGGGAGCAGTCTGGATGCTCACTCACAGACCAGAGCCCTTTCGTGCCTGGAACTGGGAGGAAAAATCACCGTTTGTTCATGGAAAATGTCTGAGGACAGGGCAAGGCATCAACGTCAGCTCCGGCAGCAACAAAACACACAGAGCAAGGAGGGAGATCTTCCAGAGGGAAAGGAAGCAGTGGGACAACCACCCAAAACATCAGAGCCAGAGGATCAAAGGTGTCAAAGGTGGAAGATCACCCCAGGAGTGTGAGCAGTGGGTGACAACAGCAGTGACAAGACACCAACACAGTCACCTGGATCCTTTGCCTCCTCTTTGCAGATAGAAACATTGCAATAATGAGGCTAATTAACACCCCAACACCTGGCTAGATGGACATGCAACTTCCCAGAAGATGCTCCTCACTCCACTTGCCTGTCTGGGATCACACACCAGACCCAGCAGCTCCCTGACCACATCTCAGCACAAGCAGCTTATGGCAGGCAAACAACCCCATCCCCCTCCTCACACCACCTGCCTGAAGTAATACTGGATGAAAGAAATGTGTTTTAATAAAGAAAATTGATTTAGTTTGGTTTATTCATTAACACGTCGATCAGGAATGATTTATGGCCACAATTTGCCAAATTATTTCTCTATTGATCAGCCCAGGGTTGTTTTGTTGTAGGTTCAGTCAGTTGGAAGGAGCAGCACTCAGGTGGGTAAATTAATCAGTCTTAAGTAGAGCCCGCCCATGGAGAGGGGCTTGGCAAGCCCTGGTGCCAATGCAAAACCTCCCTGAGCAGCCCCGCTGAGGTGAGATTTCTCCTCACAAAACAGGCAGCAAAAGGTGTTCAGCACCTCCTCCTTTCCAACAAAAACAGCATTCAAAACTTTGTTCTGCTTCCCATCACAAGCAGAGTGATTCCAACCTGCCAGGCTGCAGCTCCTCTGAGCCCAGCTTGTCTCATCTCACAATCCCAGAATGATTTGGGTTGGGAAGGGACCTTAAAGCTCATCTCCTTCCAACCCCCTGTCCCTTCCCCTTCACCAGGCTGCTCCAAGCCCCATCCAGCCTGGCCTTGAGCACTCCCAGGGATGGGGCAGCCACAGCTGCTCTGGGCACCCTGTGCCAGGGTCTGCCCACCCTCCCAGGGAACCATTCCTAATTCCCAATATCCCATCCAGCCCTGCCCTCTGGCAGTGGGAGCCATTCCCTGTGTCCTGTCCCTCCATCCCTTGTCCCCAGTCCCTCTCCAGCTCTCCTGGAGCCCCTTTAGGCCCTGGGAGGGGCTCTGAGCTCTCCCTGGAGCCTTCTCCTCTCCAGGTGAGCACCCCCAGCTCTCCCAGCCTGGCTCCAGAGCAGAGGGGCTCTGGCCCTGGGAGCAGCTCCGTGGCCTCCTCTGGACTGGCTCCAGCAGCTCCAGCTCCTTCCTGTGCTGGGACCCCCGAGCTGGGGCAGCTCTGCAGGTGGGGTCTCACCTGGGGGGGCAGAATCCCCCCTGCCCTGCTGCCCACTCTGGGGGATCAGCCCAGCACAGAGTTGGATTTCTGGGCTGCCAGTGCCCATCCCCAGGCCTCACCCAGCCTTTCATCCACCAGCACCCCCATTCCTTCTCGGCAGGGCTGGACTCCAGCTGTTCACTGGTAAGTCAGCCGGACTCAAGGGGTCCCTCGCTTCCAGACATGCAACTCCTGCTCTGGACAGACCCTCCCCGGAGGTGGCCACCAGGCATCAGCAGAACAAAGCACAGATTACAGGGAAAGCACCACCCGCGTGGACCAGCACGGACAGGGAGCAGCAAAGGCCGAGGAGCAGATGGCCACGTCCGCACGGCAGAGCAGCCCAGCCCAGCCAGCCCAGCCCCTCCGCGGGGAGCAGGGGACAGGCACACGGTGCCAGCAAACCCTCTGAGCCCGGCGTGATGCTGTCCTGCCCGCTGCGCCCCGTCCTGCCCCGTGGCAGCGCTGCCCGCCGCCGCCGGGCCCTCTCCCTGTCCGCTCCGGCCCCAGCCCAGCAGCGGTGGGGCTCGGGGAAGCCCCGGCTGAGGCAGGCAGGGTGTAATCACACGGGCTCATCTCTGCTCCCAAACCCAGCTTTTAAGGACCATTTAAGGCACTTTCCTTAATCTCAGCGTTTGCGGCAGAGCCCAATAAATCACGGCGCAACTCCCCCACCGGCAGGCGCAGAGCTGCTCCCCGCAAGTGCCGCTCTTGCCAGGCTGCTCGCCCACGGCGAGAGAAGCATCCCTCCTGCTGGGCCGAACCCACAGGAAACCCACGCTCGGGGCACAGAGTCCCCGGCCGAGCACCCCGAGCGAGGCTCAGCGTGGGTGAGGGCTCTTCTCTGTCTTTGCAAATGTCAGGGCTTATTCCTCCCTGAATGAGATATGGACGTGGCAGCGCGATATTAAATTACAAGTCAAATAGTACAAAGGCTTTTAATTACACACCAAACACAAGCTGCTGTCAGAGAGGAGACACCGGGCTCGATGGCCCATCAGGCTGTTCCGCTCTGGCAATTCCTATCTACCCGGTAAAAGTCCAGGAAATTGGATCGGTAATGGGAACGGGGCCCTTTCACCTCCAGCCCAGCCATTCACGTCCAGCCCGGGAGCGAGAAGGAAAGTCATTACCAACCTGATGGCCGGGCAGCAGCCGGGGTGGGGTGAGTCGGTGGGGCTGCAAACCACACGGAAAATGAGGGGTGGGTTGTAGCCCCTCTGAACAGCAGCAGTTTGGTGTGACAAAGTTGCTGGGAGCTGGAGGGAGCATCCCCTCAGCTCCCAGCACTTTCTGCCAGCAGGGATGCTGCAGAGCGTCTCGCCCCCGCCCTGGAGACAGCCTGAGGATATTCCCTCCTATTTATGGAAAACACCGGGATATTTACACTCCTCTCCCAGCAAGGGTGCTGCAACACTTTGGTCCTGCAGAGATGAAGGACACACTTTGGTGCTGGCTGTTTTTAACAACCTCTCACTGCAAAACCCACCCCTCTTCAACTGATGTGCTCGCACCCTCTCAACACCCCGGGAGGTGGAAAGGCTCTGAATTCATCAAGGACAAAGAACCACAGCAGCAAGAGATGAGGGACTGCCACAGAACTGGTGGCAAGCAGAGAACAGCCACGTTTCATCTTTCTCTGTGAACAACTTTCCTCCTGGCTCCAACTCCCCAGACAGCAAAGCTCCTACCAGGGATGGTGAGACAAGGAAGGGCTGAGCTGCCTTGCCAGCATGATTTAGCCAAGGTGTAAATTACAAAAAAAAAGTTGGGAAAAGGCCTCTGAGTGTCATTTTTCTTTGGCATTTTGCAGGAATCCCCATGCTTTGGTACCCAGGCTGTCACATCTGCAAGCTCTGCCTCCAATCTGTAAGGCTAATTTGTTCAACAGCTTTGCTCCCCCTTGGGAATGGGGGTCGCTGGTCACAGAAGACTGATTAAGCTTTTGGTGCATCCACATTAATGAAAATCAACACTAATGAGTGTTTTTTATGGCAACCCCATAAAAAGCATTAGGACAGGTAAACACGGGGAGAGCCAGGCAGATCAACAAGGTCCTGTGCTCCTACAAGCTGTGCTTGCCTTTGCCAGTCCCTCACATTCCTTGCAGATTTATCCACAGGATTATTCAGATTAAACTCCCAGTCTCACTCCCTGGTGAGAGGCACGGTGGATTTAGAATGCTGGAAAGGTTTGGGTTGGAAGGATCTCAAAGATAATTTAGTTCCACATCCCAAAGTGGGCAGGGACACCTTCCACTGGACTTGGTTGCTCCAATCCCATCTAAAAGGGCCTTGCACACTCCCCAGGATGGAGCAGCCACAGCTTCTCTGGGTTTTATCTCTGCATACTGGGAGAGTACCCCCTTTCTGCCCTCAGGGGTAAATTTGACTAAACTGGCACCAGGTTTGGTTTTTTTAAATCTGAAAACTCACTCCTCACAAAACAGGCAAAAAACAGGAATAAAAGGCTACCCTGAGCCAAGGATTTGGCTCCTGAGACCAGCCAGCCTCCAATAATGGAGACAAATATCTGGTTTAGGGCAAAGAGCACCAGACCAAAACCTTCCTGGCTGCCCTCTGGGCCCCAGAATGATGCTTAGTTGGAGAAATCACAGATAATCAAATTGTTTCCCCCTTCCACCCTTCAGCTGTGGCATCAGGGCTTCAGAACCAGCATTGCCATGGCATGGAAACGCCTGGCAGGAGTTTTTTATTTCTTCCCAAGGTGCTTCAGCCCTTCAGATTTTCCGAGCCATCCTTTAGAGGTTCCAGATCTAAAGGAGATGATTGCAGGAGGCTTCTTGTTACAGGACATCATTAAAAATAACGTTTGTGCTTGAACTGCAGTCGGCAGGGCCGTGCCAGGGATGAGCGAGGGGAAAGGAGAGTTCTCTGATCTTGGAAAGAGAGAACAACCTATTAAAAAGGCATTTAGTTCTCATGTAGAGCTATCAAACCCTTGGAAAGCCCTCTGGGCTCTTGTACCTTTCAAGGACAGCAAAACTCCAGGTTTAAGCCCTTCGACTGTATTTGAATATTTAATTTTTTAAAAAGTCAGCTCTTGTACTGCTTTGGCACCAACTCATTTGACCAGCAGAGCTGAGGCCCTGACAGCTCCTGCAGTTTTAGTCAGTGATAGTATCTTCCCCTTGAAGCACCAGCCCCAGTCACTCCAGTGGAACAGAAATAATCTCTTTTGTTAAATATACACACACCAAAAAAAACCTTCTAAGGCTGAAATTCTTACTCAGGTTTGACAGAGGAGAGATGTACAAGGAGCCCAGCTGGGAATTCCCTCCTTGTCACAGGGATGACAGCGAGGAGGCAGCTCAGGGATTTCTCTCAGCACCATCAGCAGCACCCCCAGCCCCAGCACGAGCAGCACCAGCACCTTCTGCACTTGAAAAGGCTCCTGCAGACACCACTGCAGATCCCACACAGATCCCAAATCCTTGGGACTGCTGTAAGAGCTGCAGTGGATCTTTACTGACAGAAAAAAAGCCAAATTTTGCTGCTCAGAGCAGCTGCAGCTTCCCCATGCCCGGGAATGTTCCAGGCCAGGCTGGCCAGGGCTTGGACAGCCTGGGCTAGTGGAAGGTGTCCCTGCCCATGGCAGGGGGTGGGACGGGATGAGCTTTAAGGTTCTTTCCAACCCAAACCATTTTGGGACCCTGTGGTTTTTGATAGGGAGCAACGAGCTCCTGCACAGCCCTGGAGCCAGCCCCTCGTTGCTCCACTCCTGCACACGTTCCCAGCCTCCCCAAGAACCAGACCCGCTCCTCATCTCCCACTCTCCAGCTCTGCACGCCCCTGCCACAGATAAAACCCAGCAGCACCCTCCCCTGGGCACGGATATTCCATCCATACCACGAGCTCACAGCCCCTTGGACCTTTCTGGCCTTAGCAATGTGTTTGTTATTCATGCACTCATTTGTTCCTGCACCAGCTGAGAAAAGT
>VZSE01008980.1:1133867-1156159 GCA_013398275.1 Promerops cafer
GGGTTTGTTCTATATTGTCTGTGAGGTGTTCCATGTGGCTTTTTTTTCCATGCTAGCATGACTTTTTCCATGTGGATGCTGCCTGCCTTGCTCTTGCCCCTGTGCACACGGGAGCAGCATCCTCAGAAATGAGCAAGAGAAGGGGTAAGAGGGCAAGAGCTGGAGCAGCACTGCTCAGGGACACAGTGGAATTATCTTTCCCCACATTACTCGTGATTTGTTGCCAGCATTCCCTTTGCAGAACTGGGACAGGGAACAGCAGAGTGGTCTGTGCACGTCAGGATGCAAGTGTGACCAAAAAAAAAATAAGCAAAATAAGATTTTGTTCCCAGGGTCCATGGAAAGACTTTTCCACTAATCCTGATCTAAACGGCCACTGGATTTTCTGCTAAAATTCACCTCTTCAGGCAACTTCACTGGCAGATTTCAGTCTTAAGAACAGCAAAGTCCACATGAGCAAAACAAAAAGGGAAAATGTGTTTTTAGGAAAGCCAGGGGCATGAGCCTTTGGGAGGCTGCTGCTGCAGAGCAGAGCTCAGGAGTCCCCATCTATCACACCCCCATCTGTCTCCCCAGTCAAACTGGGATACTGAACCCAGTAAAAAGGCCAATAAAAGGGGGTCCCCATCACCCATCAAGAACACACATTTTGGTCACTCAGCAGTGCCAAAACTTCCCTCTTCATCTCTCTGGCAAGGACTCTGCAGGAGTCCTTCCTGCAGCTCAGCCTGGCTCCCCAGGCTCTGCTCTTCCTCACACCCCACCTCTCCAGGTCAAGGAAAAACTCTGCAACCCCTTTAATCAGCCTACACAGCTCCACCAGTGCAACCCAGTCATGCATCAAGAGCAGCAGCCTCAATGCATGGGGTGTTTCTAATCCTCTAGAAGTGGAAACATCAGAAAACCCAGAGTTTATACGACTTCAAACAACTCTACTGGGGGCCTAAAGTCAGAACAGCTTCTAGAGAGATTAGTTCTCCCGGAACACGCTCGTGACCAGGCTTTCTGATCTCTATCAGCATCCCTCAAAGAGCTGCTCCTTTTTCCATCCCTTCTTTGGACCCCTCTCCTCAACTCTTTGACTAATTATAGTTTGTTGGTTGTTATGGCAACTACAGATTTCTCTCGGCGTCCAACTCTCACAATTTGCCTGTAAATTGCAACAGTGGACGAATACAAAATAGAGTTTTAAATCCTTCTGGCTTGCCAACCTTCCCGGTAAATCCCCCCACAGTGCAGGAGCTGCCCCGCTGGCTTGATGGGATGGAGGTTACTCAGGGAGCCTGCAGAGCCAGGGCAGCCTTCAGAGCCCCAGGGCAGTGGGGATGGATCATTCCAGACTCCCAGCACACTCCCACCCCAAAGGGTCGCGAGCAGGACCCCTCACCGAGCAGACATGAATGTGCAATACCACCCACTCATCTCACCTCTGCTGGGACACTTTTCCCCACAGCTGCTAAGGAATAATTTAAGCCAGACACACACCAGGAGTCAGGCTAAAGTCAATTCAGCCCGCTCCAGATGAGGATGGATGCTCCAGCAGCGCTGCACAGCCAAGCTTGGGATCACTTTTTTCAGCTGATGCAAAAGCACAGCTAGGAGGCCAAACCAAGGGCTTCCCTTCCCTTTCCCCCTTTGCCCTTATCCCCTCGTGCACACTCAGATAATGGATTTGCACACCTCAGGGACACGAGGCTGATTCCAGCAGCAGGTACCAGCTCACCCTGCACTGCCAAGGAACACGGTTCTCCCCTCTGCTCCTCAAGCATCTCACCCCAAGGAGAGATGGATGTCCCTGGGTCCTTCCACAATATTTTAGTTAGAGACAGTGAAAACACTGCTGTGGACTCCATTTCTTAACAGACACGGTTTTCTTTGGCTGGGATGGGTAGTGAATGTCATGTGAGCAGCTCCAGCAGAGTTTGGAACCCTCTGCTCGTTCAGCAGTGTCCCCTGCATGGGGACAGAGCAGGGGAGCAGCTTCCCCACAGCACAAGGAATCAGCTCTAAAGCAAACACTGCACTCTGCTCATTTTCACCCATTTCAGCAGTACAGGGTGACCAGATGGGCAAAGTGAGGGAAAGAGGAAATCTCTTGTCCTGAACGTGCAGAGACAGCAGCACCCTCCTGAGCTGGGATCCAGCTCCCAACCACGGAGGGTTCCAGTGAGAGGTTTGGCAAATTGCTGTGCCCCACACGCTGCTGGGTTCTGCAGGGTAAAACATTCCATGCCTTGCACTGCATCAGCAGCCAGGAAAAAATGCAGATCCCATCTGCTCCTGCCCCGCCGTTACCCGTCACACGTGTCTGGCCACGTCCGTCTGAACCTCAGACATTCCAGGAAGGAGATTCTGCCCCCTGTCCTCAAGGACCCTGCAGCCAGGGCTGTGCAAGTGATGAATCATTTTGGCTCAGCCACGGAAGCTACGAAGGCTGGAACACACCAAACCAAACCAACTTTCTCCTCACCAAAAACAAAACATGAGATTGATGGGGATGAAATCCCATGAGGGTGGAGCAATGGAAAAAAAAAACCCTAAAAGATGGATCCCCTAACTTGGATCACATCCCATTTTCCTCCTGAACTGGAGCAAGGATCTCCCAAAGGGCTGGTGAGTTCTGGCACAGCTGCCCAGGGAAGTGGGGAGTCCCCATTCCTGGGGGGGTTTAAAAGCCATCTGGATGTGGCACTTGGGGACATGGGTTAATGGTGGCCTTGGCAGTGCTGGGTCAATAATTCTACTCAATATCTTAAACCAAACAAAATAATTCTGTGATTCTTCCACCTCTCTGGTGGGTAGAACTCACTTTTCTTAGGAGCACATTTAATAACCCCTGGAAAATGGGAAGCCCCATAAGGTGCCATCAGCAAGTCACCAGCCCACAGCATGAACAGGACACGAACACCTGCCTGCCACTTGCAGCCCCCTCAGAATATTTCTGGTGAAGAAATCCAGCTTCAGGACCACAAAAAAAAATATGCCCAGTGGGTTTGCAAGGGGTGCCCCAAAATCTTCCCACTCCCCCCAGGGGGTTCATCCTTTCCTTGCAGTGCTCTGGATGAGGAGGAAGTGGCTCTGTGACATTCATGGTGTGCCTGCTGATGGAGAGCTCTGTTTACCAGGCCAGCTGGGGAGGGACCTGCCATCAGCTCCCGGCGTGCAGGAGATCAATACTGTAATTGGGGCTGTTTGTAGCACAGGAACTACTGTAGCAATCGGGCAAGGAGTGGGGAGCAGGATGGACTGGCTTAGCAGGGCCTTGCTGCCCTCTGCTGTGCTGATGGGCGCCTCCTCTGCTGCTTTTGGGATGGGCAGCAGGAGTGGGATTGCATCCCAAATGCATCATCGGGGAGCGCTGACCCGCAGCCCCCCCACTGCAGACCCCACTACCCCCCCCCCGTGCCAGCTGTGGACCCCCCACATCCCCTTTGCAGGCAGGTAAAGGGCTGGATTCCTCTCTTTTCAACCTAAAACCAGATGTACACACAAGAAATCACAAACCTTCAAATTGGTTTCAAAGAGGCAGGGAGGAGGGAGGAGAAAACCCAACAGCTGCTTGGGCTGGGAGGAAACAAAGAGAAAGGAAGAGTTAAAAGGGGCAGTGATCAATAAAGCATCAGGAGCCTGGCACCGAGCCTTCCACTCAGCCTGGGGGAGCAATCAGGCAGCTGATGAGGGGAACCCCCCCTGCAGCCCCTGCCTTCCCAGGGGAAGGGGCTCCCCTCCCACGTCCATCACCATGTCAGAACTGCTGAGCGGGCCCGTCAGCCAGGCTGCCAGAGGGAAGGAGCGTTAGCTCCATCCTAGAGAAAACAAAGTGATGGAAGGTCCTCTCTATCTCTTTCCATCCCTGGGAGTGTCCAAGGCCAGGCTGGACGGGGCTTGGAGCAGCCTGGGACAGTGCAAGGTGTCCCCGCCCATGGTGGGAGGCAGGGGACCACGAGGTGAGCTTTAAATGTCCCCCCCAACCCAAACCATTCCATGACTCTTCAGCTTCTCCCACCTTTCAGGGTGCCACAGCAGCTCACGGGCTTGGATGTGCTGAAAGAGCCCCAAATGTTGAAGTTTTGGCCAGTCTGGCAGTTCAGATCAAGGCGTGGTTTTACCCCCGCAGCCCAGCCGGAGGTGCTCAGGTGCTGCACGGGCACCGTCTGCCATCTCGTGGGCAGTGGAAGACTTTTCCCGCAGGGCTGCTTTCTCCCCCTTGTCCTTATCAAGGGGGAGAAATTTGTCCCGTGTCCGGGCGTTCCCTGCTCCCCCAGCACACGCAGCATCACTTCACAGGTCACTGAGCTGGCTGTACATTGAGGGGAATTATTCATAGGCCACTATCAAATATTAAAAGCAGAGTTGTACCGACATATTCTTTGTATATTCAACACTTTTACCAGCAAATTGCCCTTTCCTTTACTTTTTTTCTTTTCACTCTGCTCCTTTGGAGTCTTTCCTGAGCAGCCTGAGGGCTTGCTGCTGCATCCTGCTGTTTAATTGCATCTTTGCACTCCCACACACTCTCCAGTTGGAACTTTCTGGAAGCACAGAAATCACCTGGGCCAGCAGGCTGTAAATTTCTGGTCTTCTCCAGCAAGGAAAACCTTCAGTCCAGCTCCTCCCACCTGCCCTGCCCAGCTCAGCAGCCGAAGAGCAAATCCTGCTGCCGGTATTTGAGAGAAAGGTGAGCTCTTTAGTATCACACCTCAGAGATCTCCAGGTCTCCTGTTCTGCCCAGGTGAAATCCAGAGGATCCCTCTACACCACCACCTATTCCAGCTGATTTGGTTGCCTTTCTCCTCCATCCCCAGGAGCCACTGAATGAAAAACTGTCAGCTCCAAGTCCCAAATCACCCCAAAAAAAGCACCTCAGACTCCTGGAGCAGCTTGGAGCCGCCTCCACTTCCAACGCAATGCGGTCTGACCCCACCTTCCCTCCTCTCTGACACCTGCAAGAAGCCCCCCAAGAAGGATGGACAAGAAAAAGGGAATAAGTGAGTATTGCAGGCATCATTCCCACAGGAACCTGCAGTGCAGATGGACTTGGAGGAGGAGATTCAGCCCCAGCAACACCCGCTCACACCCGAGGGACGGGTCCAGACAGCACTGCAGGCTCTCAGCGGGACGGGAGGGGACAGCCTGGGAAGGAAGTGGCACCAGTGGTACTGGAGGGGCTGGCAGCTTTTTTACAACTGGGATGAAGAGTTTTCCTCCTCCTAACAGGCCGTGGAACCGCTCCAGCGCAGGTTTCACACCGCGACAGGTGGAGACGCAGCCCCAGCCACTTATCGGAACATTAAAGTTCTCCTAAACCGCCGAGTTAATTCCTCAAACGCCCTTTCAAAGGGCTAGATAAATACAATCTGGGAGCATCTCCGCTCCCTCGGCTCACATATCTTTAGTCAGGCAGAGAGATAACATTTCATACAGATTGAGACAGTTTAAGCAAAGGTTGCTGGTTAACCTTTCCAGCAGTGGCTGCTTCCTGCGCTCCGGTTTCCCTCCCCAGCGGGCAGAACCAGTGCAAGCCCAGCCCCTGCCTGTCCCAGCACCTCCAGCAAGTAAGGGCAGGCTGCTGCCTCCCCACGCCTGCTCTTTCCACGCCATCACCGGTGTTTTGTCACCTCTGCGACACTGATGCTTCCAAAACAGAATGGTGAGAGTTGCTACTCCACTCTTACGCTCTGTAGTTCACTCCAGCTCAGCCCGCCAGCTTGGCTTCACCTGGTTCTTAGTGGTTCACACCACGGTAACATCCCTCTCTCCCAGTGAAGACCAGTCCTCACTTCAAGGAGGTCTAAGTACCCTCCACAACCTGGTTACACCTCAGCGTGGCAGTGGGAGCTGTGGGCCGCCCTGCCCTTCAATGCACTGGGCTCCAGACTGAGCCCCCAGCTCCTCCAGATGCAGCAGGACACTGCAGCCTCTGCATGGCCTGGGGAGATCTTCGGCTCAGCAGCACCCAAGCACAGCCCAAACCCAGCTTTCAACTCTCAGAGAGCTGAGATGAGTTCGGAGTGAGGGTTTCAGCAGCCTGTCAGCCACAGGGGCCAGCAAGGCACAGCCCCACCCCAGACTCCTCTGCTCAGCTGGGCTGGGCTGCCAGGGCAGCAGAACTGGACTCCTTTATCACTCATCCCTCACCGCAGGAGCCCCCGACCAACAGCAGCACCAGAGAGAGATGGGGAACATCTCCAAAGCCATGGCTGGCACGGGAGGGAAGGAGGAATGCTGGCAAATGACAGAGCCCTTATCTTAATTACAGGCTTATTTGCATTTAAATGAAGGTTATTCTATAATTACCACCAAATGTTTTGTGTTGCAGCTGAAATACCTCTCCATGGGCTGTCAAGCTCCTTCCCATTTTCATTTTCTCCTGCCATTCTTCTGCTTTCCAATCAGCTGGCACACGCAGGGAGGGATCCCCGCGGCCCAGCAGTGCCAGCCCACCCCTCCGAGGAGGCTTGGGTACCACCCCAGCCCAGCATTCCTCCCAGGGAGAGGGAGAGGATGCAGCTCCCTGGCTTGCTCTAGCAGCATCACGGGTGATGAGCAGCTCTGAAGTTCAGGCACGGGGGTTTTGCAGGCTTCAAGCTCAAAACTGAAGAGTTTTCTCTGTGCACACGAACATTAACTCATTAATTAACTTACACTTGTTGCACTGGAGTGTTGTGAAAGGCAAAAGTGTGGGAAAAATCTGTAAGAAATCAAATTCGGGGAGATAAGAGATTTGGAGCAAGAGCAGTGTCACATGCCCAGCTCAGAAATTCCCTAACCACCGGCTGCTGGAAACCAGCATCCAAGGACATCTCCAGCTTTTCCTGGCCTTTCATTGTCCACGTTTTTTCCTGCAGGCAGGATGGACACCCAGGAGCTGTGTTTGCACTGGAGCTCGCACTTCCTGGCAGGAGACAAAGCTCTCCCATAGAGAAAATAACACCCAATTACATCATTTCGAGCAATCACAGTGAACAAACCCATGCAAATGGCCAAATTAAGGCTTGAAAGGAGCCTTCTGCCATTTCCTAAATTGTTATACCTTTCATCAAACCCCTTTAACAATCTCTCTGAACCTTTTCTCTGTCTAGCCAGGAGATCCACATTAACCAACCAGCCCATCCAGGGCTGAGCACGACAACAGCGATTACAGACACAAAGTCTCCTGTTTACGAGGGGGTAGAAATGAAAACAGACACTTATCTCTCTCTAGACCCATCACTTCTCTCCCTGCTCAGTCCTGGCTCCTGCACAGCCTCTGCATCCCCCTGCCAAACTCCGAGTCTCTGCCTCCATCTCATGGAGAGACTGGATCTCTTCAGCTTCGTTAAGTTACTTTTTTTTCCCCCTTAAACCAGACAAAACCCACCCCCTCTCCCCCAATTTCACATAGCCCCAGGCAGACTTGCAGCATGGAAATTTTTAGCCCGAGCAGTTACCGCTTGGCAGAGAGTTAACTGGCTGCAAACAGGATCCTATAATGGGCAGTCTTGGCTATAAACAACTTGACTGGCTTCATTTTAAGCAAGTTCCCTACCTCAGGATAGATCTCCCCCCCGCCCCGCATTCCTCTCCCGAAGTCCATTTCACAGCTATTTATGTTTAATAAGAGGCAGCACCAGCAGCATGGGAAATCAGCAGCACATCCTCCATGCAGGTTGGGTGCTGGTGGACACAAAAACCGATTTATCTTCTTCCCCCATCGCACAGACAGCACAGATTTAAGGGCAAAGCCCTCCAACGAGCCCCAGCCCTGACAGGACAGCCAGTTCCTCTTCTCCCAGCAATCCCAGCAAGGGATGAAAAGAAAACAGATCCAACCACTTGGCCTCACAGCCAGAGCTGCCTTTCTGCTATTTCCAAGGCAAATGCCTCAGCTGAACTGTTTCATCCTCACTATCGGCCCCCAGGCGCTGCTGTTTTTCCACACGGAGCCCAGGAGACCCTGGGGAAAATGCTATTTTTACAGTCCAGTCACCCTAAGTTGCACAGCAAGACTTGAGCAGGGATGTTTTGAGGTGCTGCTGGAATTTTGAGTGGGATATTTTAGCTGCAGAAGCCTCTGCCCGTGAAAACTCCAGCAAATCATCATCCAATAACATCCTTATAAAATCTGAAAGGCCGTGCTTCCTTTCCCTCCCCCAGCAGCAGTTTCATTAATGCACACGGATCCCCATCTCTAAATTGCATCGAGGGAAGACAATCCTGCAGCCCCAGCTCCCCTCGAAGGCGCCAGGCAGAGCAGTCCTGTCACAGGAATTGTCACAGGAGCTGTCAGGACTGCGATGAGCCTCTGGACAGGGACTGCTGGGATGGAGTCACGGGCTGGTAATTAAGTGACAGCATTTGCCTGACGCAGAGCTGGAGCTGGCAGTGGAGGAAGGATGCACTTCAGGAGATGCTACAGAGGCTGGGAGGTGCAGCACAGAATGCTGCATCTCACTGCTCAAAGCTGGAGAGGATCTGCTCAGCAGCACAAGACCCTCATCTCCCACCCTGATGGAGAATGACACCCGGTCCTGTCCAAACTGATGACACAAGGGGGAAAAAAAAGGCAGGAAAGTCACACTTAATACAAGTTTTGCTACTTTCTGTTGTGAAGAAAAAAATCACAATAAAGTGGTCCATCCACTGTGTTAGAGGGTCTGGAGGCAGATTAATTTTTTTTTCCNGAAAAAAAGGCAGGAAAGTTACACTTAATATAAGTTTTGCTACTTTCTGTTGTGAAGAAAAAAATCACAATAAAGTGGTCCATCCACTGTGTTAGAGGGTCTGGAGGCAGATTAATTTTTTTTTCCCCAAAAAAAGTTTTAGAAGGTCTTTCAAGAGCAAACCACTAATTTTCCCAACACATCCAAGTTTGGGGAAATACCTGTTTTTATATAATTTGCTGTAATGCAGGTTGCTAACGTGTCATCATTACATGACACGAATGTTGATGTAATTTTAGTGTGTGGATTGATGTGTGGTAGGAGCGGCCAAGGATGCAAGATCAAGCACTTGGAGATGGAAAGTTTTGTTTCAGACCCATTTTTGAGACACTGGGCTGTACAGAAAGGAGCTTCCCAGTGCTCTGACTGAAGCCCTGGAAGAGCCCAGCACTGCAGGAATGCCAGACATCCCACCCTGGAGTCACTGCTACCCTTCCCCTTTGCTGTCAGGCTTTCAGTACAAAATTAAACTCTTCCAAGCTTCTAATCTAGCTAAAAATCTCTTCCAAACCTTCCCTCCTCTGGAAAGGAAAAAAAAAAAAAAGAAAAAGAAGCAAGAAACATCACATCTCTCTTCCTTCTCCATCTCCCTCCCCTCTGCCTTCAAGTGCTCCTTGGAGTGTCTCTGCAGAATCATGTTTATATGCAGTGAGTGCTGTTGTTAGTTAATAACATCGCGATCGCTGAACCTCCCTAATGAAAGAGAGAGACAACATAAACTGTCATTTCAAACAAACATGCAATCAGGGTACCAGCAGCTCTGAAAATATTATCTTCCCCAATTTCACGGGCTTCACGCAGGAAATAGGCTGCTTTCATGGAGATTCTGGGGCACAGCTCCTCACACACGGGACTGGGGCGCGGGCTGGGAGCGGTGGGGACACAGTAAAGCCATGAAATTGTCTGGGCTATGAAGGAGGAATTGTTTTAACAGCTGCAGCCAGGAAGGACAAATAACAGCAGTGATTATATCTTCATTGCTCGTCGGAACCAATGCACCAGGCAACTTGTAATTAGGCTGTGAAAGGCTGAAGGTTTGATAGCCAAGGCTCTGAGCTCAGGATTAGACACAGCACGTGTGTCCTGCCCCACGGCCACCCCGGCCCCTTCAAAAGGGGAGAGCCAATCTCCTGTCAGACTCTCTGAGGGCTGAAAAGGCTGCTCAACCTGCACGAAGCAATGCCCAGGGTTCTGTGGCTGCACACCTATTCCTCCTCTTCCTCACAACCCACATCATAGAAGCCCAGAAGGGTCTGGGCTGGCAGTGACCCCAAAAGCCATCTCATTGCAGCCCCTTGCCATGGCTGTGGCACCTTCACTAGAACAAACTGCTCCAAGCCCTGTCCAGCCTGGCCTTGAACACTTCTGTCTCCACAGCTTTTGAAAAAAACACCATTTTCCAGCTTTGGGGTGATCTCCAGCTGACAAAGCTTTAGGGTACAGAGCTGATTCAGAGCAGCTGATCAGCTCCATGTTTTGAAAACCTCAGTAATCCAAAGTGTCAATTGTCCTAAAGAGCCACAGTGATGATGGTGATGGCCCTTCCAACGCAGAGGATGTTTCCCCTCTAGGTTCAAAGACCTGCTGAGGGCTTGGAGACCTTGGGAGAGCATGGATTGTCTTCCCAGCCACAACCCACCTTGCTCAGAGCCGAGGCAGGCAGGAGGAATCCTGCCTGGCTTTACCTGGAACCACCTTACACAGCCAAAAAATCATGGGAATCAAATTCAGAATGGATTCACCTCACAGCTTCATGGTCTGACCCTTGGACCAGCTGGTACCTGTTTTTTATTCCAGCCAGAATTAGTCTCAGTCTAATGTCTGTGCTCCTGCACAGGCTTAAGGGGACACCTCACCTGAACAGAGAGCAGGCAGAGCCAGAGCTGACACCTTCCAAGGGCTTTCCCTCAGCTCTTTCCCCCCATAAACATGAGGGATCCCTCTGGAAAGCAAGACTGAAAGATAAAACCTTCCTTTCCTCCTGCTGCCATCACCACCAAGTGATGCCATCATTTCCAGGGCAAGGGGAAGAGGATCAGGGGAATGCATTGGAGGAGAAAAACTTGGAGAAAAAGGACTGAGTTTTCCCTTGCAAAACATTTCTTTTTGGCTACCATTAAATAAATAATAAAAAAAAAACACCTTAGGAAAAGCCAGACTGCACTTATTTACTGGTCCCATCTCTGACCATCATGGGACTGAAGGAAAACAGGGTGGGAACAGCTCATCCCACACCAAAACCTATGGAAAGGAACAGGGTAAGGGAGGTGAATCACAGCAAACATTTCCTTCCTGTAGGTAAAAAAAGGGCTAATTTCCCCTCGCCCCAACATTTTAATCAACACCCACACACTGACAGGACCTTGTGGGAGAGCCATGCAGGAGGTGACAGCACTGCCCCCCAAGCCTGGCAGCCGAATTCCAATCGTGTTTGAAAACTCTTCTGACATTTAAGAAAAAAATCAACAAGCATCTCAAGTGATGAGGGGACCAGGCATCTACCTGGCTGAATGTCACATTTAAAGCTGCAGAGATAGCAGCTGCTTTATCTCCTCAAGCAGGTGGCTGGGCTGGTAAACAAGGCACTGAGGGCAGGATTCTGCTCTTGCACCTGCATTTCTCCATTGGCAGCGACGGAGCCACTCTGGATTTGCACCAATGTGACAGACAGCCAGGGCTGGGCTGCAGAGTCTATTAAACTTCAAAACTTCTGAGCACCAACAACGAGAGTGTTACCAGCCCCCTGCCTCGACTCCCAATATCTCTACGGGTCACAGCCACACCAGTAAAAATTTATCGATTTAAATTGGCGGTGCCCTTTTGGAATCAGTTGTCGTTCTGACTGATGTACAGATATGGGCAAAAGGACATTTGAAGCATTTTAATGCACTTTTTACTGCATTATCTCTCACCAGGATCTTCGCTGCTTCAAGGAAATGACTCACATAGCAAGTAGAAGAACCCAATGTAATTAACGACCTGGCAACTCTATAATGATCCTTTCTACATAAAAAGGTCTTCCCTATGCTATGAATAGACTTCAAGTAATTTATTGTGAGCCATATAAAGAAGAGACTGCTTTGACCTTGGGGATTTTAAGTTGTGGTGGGGTTTTTTTTTTAACAACCATAATTGCAAAGAATATTTTAAGTGATAGCCCTTAAAGAAAAAATTTTAAATGCAATGTGAAAAGTGAAGAATCATCACAAACAGCCTTCCAAGAGAATAGTAACAAGGATCCTCTGCACCATTCAGGGATGAGATTTCAAGACTAAACAATAGATTCCTTCCATTTCTGACAGGTGTTACTCTAAACCTCAATGAACTGAAACACAGGTGGGGTTTTACTCCCTCAAGTAGCTCCCAGGAAATGATGGGTTTGCAGGAAAGCCCACGGGGAAGGCAAGAACGAGCAGTTTCACTGCATTCTCCAGGCTGTCCCATGAAACTGGCCATCTGCCTTCTATGAACCGAGCCAGGATGACCCATAGTTTTCACAGAATTATAGAATATCCTGAATGGGAAGGGACCTGCAAGGATTGAGTCCAACCCCTGGCCCTGCACAGACCCCCCACAACCCCACCCTGGGCATCCCTGGCAGCGCTGTCCAAAGGCTCCTGGAGCTGTGGCAGCCTCGGGGCCATGCCCATTCCCTGGGGAGCCTGGGCAGTGCCAGCACCCTCTGGGGAAGAACCTTTCCCTGACATCCAACAAAACTTTCCTGGGCACAGCTCCAGCCCATCCAGATCCAGAGATCACAGCTGCCCCTCGGGAGAAAGTTGCAGATCTGGATGGGGCCTGACCTCAGTATCTTCTCCAAGCTGCAGAAATGTGTTTTACACACATCCAGCCCACACACCCTCCTCCTCCACCTTCCTGCTCGTGCAAAGCTCTCTGCTCCCCATCCTGAGCTCCCTCTGCTCACATCAGCACGCGGCATCAGAAGGAGCTCAGCCACGATTTACTGCGGCAGGACTCTGGGTGAATTGTTGGCTTTACATCCAGCCTGATTGTTTCATATTGGCTTCTACGGTTTGCAGAAAAGCCTTTACTCTCTCCCTCTCACTCACACCTTCCCTGCCCGTGCGTGTTTCCTGCTTTCCCCTTGTTTCTCATCTCATCCGCCTCCCGCGCCTTTCATATCCCCCAGTCCCCTGCATTTTCACAGGCACAGAAGCGTAGGCAGGGGATTTAACAGGAGTGGAGTTCAGTCTATCAGGGCTCTTTTCAAGGTCTTTGAGAGGGGCAGGGACACCTGGGAAGGGGTCACATCACACACCGGATTAGTTGTGGCAGGACATCTAACAGGACGTGCTAGAGCGACTTCCACCCTTTGAAGTACCCGGAGCTGTTTTGATTCCTTTCCCAGAGCTTTGGGGCTGTCTCGATTACAAGGAAACATGTTGAGCAAAGGAATAAATCTGGCCCAGGAAAGGGTAAGTTGCAAGTTTGACTGCAAACAGCTGGGATGGAACCACTTTCCGTCAGAGAAATGAGATTTGTTGGAAGAGAAGCACTTTGCGGAGTCAGGTCTTTTTCTGCAGAAATTTCATTTCACAGAAGAGGGAGAAAAAAATCACATCTGACAACTTTGAATCATCCTGCTTTGATACTCCTCAAATCCAGTATTTGCATTGTTTCAAAACAACTTTAACCTCAGTCTTGTTTTCCCTCAATTGTTTCCCTGTTGTGCTTTTGCAACAAAGACATAAATAAGGTAATGCAAACCCAAGATATGTTCCTGCCTGTAATGTTTTAAAGGAGTGAGGAAACGCAGCTTTTCTCTCCCATTCAAATCAAAGCCACCACCACCAAAACTCACAGCTGAAGACAGGATTTCACTGGTGAAAGGGCATAAAAATGTGTTTCAAATGTATTTCAGAATTGGATGAGGATAGAGTCACCCTTTCCATCAAGTGGAAGTGCTTGAAGTAGTCAAGAAGCATCAAATTGATGACAGCAAAACACCATTTATTCACCTCTTCTAGGCTGTTGTATCATATTAAATATACAGGATTAAATTTTCATATGATTTCAGCTTAAGTATAATTCTCACATTTAATTAAAGAGAAACAAAGCAGCGACGTGTCAATACCCGCTATTTCGATTTCAAATCACTTCAACTGCCGGTAGAAGTGAGAAAGCTTCAAAAACATCTCCAAGAAGAAAGTTATTCCTCCCAAAAAAAGAAGAATAAAAGCCCTCTGCCATCCTGCTTCCTATTGACTACCAGATCACATCACTCTCAATCTCTACCATAGCTCACATTAAAAAATTAAGTCCATAACTGCAGAGAAGCATCTAGCCATTTCTTTTATAGCTTCTTGCCACAACGAGCGATACATCTCCATTATCCCAGCACTCTCACCAACACACAATAGATCTGAGCCAGCACCATAAATAACATTTCGTGTAACGAAGTTACGCTGAGGAGAGCAGGCATAAATTAACACTCAGCCGTGTAACTCTAAATAGTATTTTAGGCCTTGTCAGAAACCAATTATGCAAAATATCCTCCCCGCGAAGATCTGCTCGTGATACTTCAAAGGATTACCTTGTTTCCAGCACCGTGGTCAAGGCAGGGGGATGTGGATTGGGAAAGGAGGGCTTAGCTGGGGGGTGCTCAGATGATTAGACCCTCTGAAGTCATCTAATTACTGACATCATCGCTCGAAAGCATCTGTGCACTTCCAAACAACGTTTTAATTTGCTGTTTGTAATGAAGATGCTTCCACTCAGAGCCGAGCCCGTTATCCCAAGTCAGTGAATATCCTGAAGCAGGAGGGACTACCAGGAATGAGATTTGCAAGGTTTAATCAAAGATAATGCCAGCAAAGCTTGTGCTGCCTGTACCTTTACACTATTTTGGCCATAACCCAAAGGAATACAACATCACCTTATTCCAGCCAGGAATGAAGATTAAACACCTTTCTCAAGGTCACACACAACCAAGTGGGAGAGGTGGGGATAAATGAGAAGCATCTGTTATCTTTCCATCCCAGGGTGGATATCCAAGACTGGAACTGGTCAGAAATCCCTCAGTGGCTGTAAAAATCTTGGCTGCTTTCTGTTCAAATGAGAAATGGGTCTGAAAATCCCTAAGGATGTTTACTAAAGTCCCCAGCAATTGTTTATCAGCACGGATTTAATTGTCCCAGCAACCCTGTCCCTAAGAAACCAGCAGTTGGGGTTTTAATCCTCATTATTATGATCCTCCTACCTCATGCAGCAGCCATTCAGATTTGAAAATTTCCATGATTCTCCCCAAAAAACAAAAGGCCAAGCACAGCTCCCGCTGATCCTCGGGCACCACATTGGCTGCTCACACCTCCCTCAACTCCAAGAGTTTGCTGCAAATCTGATGGCAGATGTGATTTCCAGCTGGGTCTATAGACCGACCACAGCAGGTTCATTAATAACAATTATTAAGTGCTTTATGTTACAAATTAGGCCTGTAGGAATACAAAAAATCTCCAGCCGGTTGGCTTGCAGGCTCTTGTCAGGAAGAATTGTAAATTCCCATTGTCACAACAACACCACCATGACAAAATGGGAATAGGAACTCGTCATAAATAAGGCTTTAAAATAGCTAAATCATCATTGGGGGCAAGAATATAAATTAATAGTCAGATGAAGCCCCACAGAACGGCTCAGATAACAGCTTCCATTCATCAAGCACACGGATTTTCAGAAGCTGCATGGAAAACATCTTCCTTTTGCTGCTTCCCAGCACCCAGAAGTTGCAACCACACAGGTGCAGGCATTTTGCTTAAAATATATCCCAAATCCCTGCCAATAACCTTTGGAAATCGATAGATAAGGCAAGAGAGGAGCTGTTAAAATGATAGAGGGAGGAAACCAACCTCTCGCAGTCATGTCCTCAAGAACATCCACAGTTCCTCAGGCAGGCTGGGAAGAGTTGCAGCTACCCAGGCAGCCAAACACTGGCTGGAAAATGCAGAGGAGCAGGATGACAAAAGGAAAAAAAAAACCAGAAAAACCCCAGAAAAATGTTCTTTTAATTATTTTATTCCCCACCCTAAAGGACAATCTGCCCTGGAGAGGTGAGAGAGAAGAGAAGAGAAGAGAAGAGAAGAGAAGAGAAGAGAAGAGAAGAGAAGAGAAGAGAAGAGAAGAGAAGAGAAGAGAAGAGAGCTCCTTCTGCTCCATACTCCTACTAATAAGCTTCAACTGCCCAATATATGGCACCATGGCACCAAGAAAGAGGGAAAAAGACTCAAAGCTGGAAGAAACCTAGCTTTTTACCTCAAAAAAAAGATGGGAAAAGCCATTTCCTTCTCCTTACCCACCAGGCCCCACAAAGCAATGTTTCCCAGGATCCTGCAGAGAACACAGAAGACGGATCCATGCACACAAGAGATGCTGAGGCCACGGATCCCACCAGGGATTTCTCAGGAATTTATTTTCAGTCACTTCTGCCCAAGGCTGGATGCGAGGCAGCAGAGGAGAGGGAGCTTATTCATCCTGTTACTGGGCCCTTGGGGCATCCAGTTCCCCCCACCATGAAAATTTTAATAAAACCAGTGCATCGACTTTCAATTAGAAGGCCGTAAAACGGTTCATTTTCATCTGTTTGTTGCACAGTAACACAGATCCTCGGGAGAAAACAGCGCCTTTTCCAGACTGTCTGCGACGCAGAGAGCATTAATTGAATATTCTGTTGAAACCACCTTCAATTAGTGCCTCTGAGTTTTGCATGACATTCATCACTGCAACTCGCCCCGCTCTGCATGCGGCACGTTTGGGGTTTCGTGATGCTCACATCACATTAACTCACAGCATTAGCCCGAAAATAACAATTTCATTT
Source organism: Promerops cafer (assembly GCA_013398275.1). Taxonomy (NCBI): domain Eukaryota; kingdom Metazoa; phylum Chordata; class Aves; order Passeriformes; family Nectariniidae; genus Promerops; species Promerops cafer. The sequence goes on from VZSE01008980.1 coordinate 1,150,398, forward strand.
GCTAATGAGATGCTAGTTGGGGTAGGGTAGGCTGCTGCATGAGGCAACACCTCTGTGGCATGAAGCAAAATGGGTTCCCCAGCCACTAAATTACCAGTACTGATTAAAAATTCCACATCTAACCCAATCCATAGCATTGCTCTTCCACTCTCGCTGAATGGAGAAGATGAGGGCAACCCTGTGGCTGATGTTGTAACATAGACACGGCTCCCTTCTTGGAGTTCCCCCTCCAGAATTAAGTGCATTCTCATCCCAGATAGAATTCAAGCTATAAATGATTGTCCTCTGGATCCTGAAGTATCATTAAGCTATAAATTTCCTTTTTTTGGCCATAGTTGAGGCAAAATTCAAGCTGAGTGGGGGCCAAGAGACAGACACAAGGACAAATGGTGCACTCCAGGTAGCACTGCCAGCTGCAAACCTCCCCCACACGGAAAGACAGCTGAAGCCACTCATCCCAGGGCTGATTTCTCCCAAAAAACAAAGGAGTTTTGCAGCAAACACTGTCACAGACTCATCCAGTTCACAGAGCAGAAGTTCCCACTGCAACCCCCAGAACTCTGACAAGCTCTGATGCTGCTCCCTCAGCATGGAGCAGAGATGCTGGGAAAGATTCTGGTGGAAAGGTGCTTTTATGACTCCAAAAAAAGAAAAAGAAAAGCATATTTCAATTTTGTATCCATCTCTGCTGACTGGGGGATCTTTTTCTGCTGAGTCCTTTCCACTCGTTCCTGCAGGTCTCTCCAGACACTGATGCCAAAGGCAGGGGGCAGCCAAGGTGTCTGTCAGGCACCAGGAGCTCAAGATCAAAGAGCCCCCGAGGAAGGACAGGGCCAAGGAGACCCAGGGAGTGCCCGGGGGGGGCATTTCCACACCTTGCACGTGCTGTGCACCCCGCAGGGCACGGGAACGCCTCGGCTGCTCCAGTCACTGCAGCAAAGCCAGGCATCGTCACAGAACCGCTGAGGCTGGAAAAGACCTCTGAGATGGAGCCCAGCCCGTGCCCAAGCCCTGCCCTGTCCCCAGCCCGGAGCACTGAGTGCCACGTCCAGTCCTTCTTTGGACACCTCCAGGCATGGGGACTCCAACACCACCCTGGGCAGCCCCTTCCAACGTCTAACAACTCTTTCCATGCAGAAATTCCTCCTGATATCCAACCTAAACTTCTCCTGGTGCAACTTGAGGAGTTTCCCCTTGTCCTGTCCCTGCTCCCTGGGAGCAGAGCCTGACCCCCACCCGGCTGTCCCCTCCTGTCAGGGAGTTGTAGAGAGTGAGGAGGTGCCCCCTGAGCCCATTTTCTGCAGGCTGAGCCCCCCCAGCCTCTCCTCACAGAACTGACTCTCCCAACCCTTTCCCATCCCTGGACACACTCCAGCCCTCAACGTCTCTCTTCCAGTGAGGAGCCAGACCTGGACACAGCACTTGAGGCACCTCCCCAGTGAAAGCCCAGCCAGGCAAGGAGCATCCATCACCTCCCTGGGGCACAGCCTCAGCTTGCCCAGCTTTAAGAGAGCTGGAGCATTGTACAAAGAAGAAGGAAGCAGGTTTTGTGGAGCACGTTGTCATTTACGGGAGCGCGCTGTCACCTCCTGAGGTGACACACTGGATTAACAAGGTGTGATTAATAAGCAGATCCTACATGCAGAATTTCACCCACGGAACTGCAGTGACGTTTAACCTTGTGCCAAGTGCGCAGCAAGCTGATTATTTTAATTACAGGGTGGGATTTTTTTTTTCCTTTCCCCGTTGCAGTTCCATTATGAGCTTCAGCCACACCACTGGAAAGCTGAAGGCGAGGAGGGGTCCATGGCAGCATCCAACATCCACAATTAGGAGTTGGTCACCTGGCTGAGCACCACCACGTGGGCACTCGAGGTTGCCTCCCAGCCCCAAATCACTGCTCAAGCCTCTCGGTGCAACACTGCTGTGGCATTTAATACTCAATATGGGGCAACTCACACTTATTGTACATAAAACATCTACATTTACACCAGAGCTTGGAGTTGGGCTTTTGGCTTCCACCAAAGACATGGAAAAACCCGTGCGTGCTCCACAAACAAACCCAAACACGGCGTTTTTGAGAAACCCCACACAACAGCCAACATTCTTTTTTAATTGTTCCTTAACTTCCTATCTGCAAATCTGCAGAGCACTCTAACATAATCAGGTCCTCCGCACAAGGGATTAGCAGGCTTATATCCCGTGGATCCAATCAGGAAAGTCTATCAGCAAAACATACTTATGTTGATACAGCTATTATAATCTGCATAATTCTTCTGAGTTCACATACTTAATGGATAGCAAACAGAGTCATTACTGCTGCAACTTCCATCCGTAGGATCTCTACGAGCCATTCACTGCAGTGGTTTTTATTATTCATAGCTTTAGTTATTGATTTTCAGGAGAAGATACATGCTTTTAAGCACCATAAAAGCAGGAGAGGAAAACAAATAGCACTATTCCAAGATTAATACGCTGCTCATAATAAAAGTATGGCTGTCACATCGCTCTGGGTTGAGCCGGTGGAGCCTTGACAAATTCCATGCAAAATGGCTGAGTCGCTTAAGCAGCTCGTTAAATAATTTAAAGGCAAGTTTTACTGGAGGCAGGAAAGTTCTTCCCCAAATCCACTTCCTTCGATTTATGGGTCTGGAGTACGTTAATCAGCACAAGCTGATGCTGCGTCCCAGAAGGGCACAGACCGTGGGGAGGGTTTAAGGGACGTGTGATACAGGATGTGAGGAAGTGTGATCCCTGTGTGGAGGGTTTAAGGGACATGGGATATGGGACATGATGAAGTGTGATCCCTCTGTGGACAGAGGATTCCAAGCCGTGGGGCAGCTGACAAGCTTGGATGCAGTGATTGTCCATGTTCAAATCGTGGGACACCAGGAGTCATCAGGGTGGGGCACATAAAAGTGCAAGAACAACTCATCCTTCCCCTTGCCCAGCTCTCCAGCACAGCACTGATCCCAAACACCAGACTATGACCCAGCATCCTCCCAGTGTCAGGACTGGCTATGAAGAGATTCCACTCCTCGCTCTAATGGATTGCCACAGCAAACTCCTGGAATCACAACAGTTGGAAAAGCCCTCTAAGATCATCCTGGCCAATCCTTTAAGCCAGCACTGTAACGTGAAGGGGCTGTGGGTTGGAGACTCCCACGCTCCCGAGTTCTTGTGACAAACAGCCTCGAGTTTATTCCTGCAGCTCCCTTCACAGAGGAGCCCTGGGGTGAAGCTGCCCCTTGGCACACCACCTGAATTTCAAGAAGAGAAATTGTACTCTAAGTCACTTCCCACGCAGAAAACTGGTGTCAAAACAAGGAATTGCAGGTATTTTTCCTCCTGGGAGGATCTCTAGGTGATAGCACGCTCAAGCCTGTTCATTGTTTCCAGCAAAATTTGTACCCATCTCATTAAAACCCCCCCAAAGCAGCTTTGGAGCCTGGTGAACAAAGCACAATTCAAACCAGGCATTAACATTTAAAGAGCCCAAATTCCTCCCTGTGCCCACGCTGTGCTTGTGACCTGGATGAACCCAGGTGCTTGGGAAAGGCAAAGCACCTCAGACAGGTGTTTCTAGCCCCAAATATCAGTGCCTGGGGAGAACTCTCATGCTGCAGGGTTAGCAGGAGCTGCTTTGTTCTGAGCACCTCCCCTCCGGAGCTCGCGGGGCTCTTTGCTCCTTGTGCTCTGCATTTCTCCATTCATAATAAGCTGTCAGATTCCTGCGTTGCACCTGGTATAAATTAAACCCTTAATTGGCCTCTCTTCCCAGCCCCAGCCGGGAACAGCAGCTCCCCACGGGTCCTTCACAGTGCAGGAAGAGTTAGAACCTGCCCGAGGACCTCTGCCACCCGCAATAAAAAAGCCACTGGGGGAGCAGGGACGTTTGTCACCCCTGGAATTGTGATTAAAAAGTGTTGGCATCGCTCTGGCAGCTCAGCATTTTTGTTTATTTATTTATTATCAGCTCTGGTGTGCTGATATACAGGCAAGGCTGCTCAGCTCACCAAAAACTCGCAGCAGTCCCAAACCTCCCCCGGAGAAGGGAAGGAAAGAGCTGGGAAGGGCTGGAGGTGAAGGGCAAACTGAGGCACAAGGTTTTGACTGCAGCGTGGTGAGAGCCAGCAGGAGAGGAGGTTGTAAATCTCCTGGAGGGTTCATCCTGGAGCAGGAGAAGCTCAGCTTTGTTAAGCCCAAAAACTCAAGTTGTCCCTCAGTTATGAGTATTTTGGAGCAACAGCTCACAAGCTACACTCTCCTTGTGAAAATAATCAGAGCTGCTTCAGCATTTATTGGCACCCACCTGACAGAGGGTACCAGGAGCTTGGTTAACATAAATATTTACAGCATAACACACAAAAGAGGGGTGGGAGCACCCAGAGCATGAGGGGCACACAGCACAAGCAGCTCCAGAACCCACAAACACCCCTGGATGTGCAGGAATGCATCACCCCTCTGCTTCCTACAGGATGCAGGCTGCAAAGAGCCTGTTTAAAAGACTAAAAATAGCATCATTTAAAAAAAAAATAAACATGAAATCTCAGATTCAAGCAGAAAGATTTTGATTCAAAAATAAGGTTTTGATTAAAGCCAGTTTTCCTTGGTGCCTTATCCTCCTGCAGGACCCACACACAGCTAAAAGGCACTCTCAAAACTGACTTATTTGGGGCAACTGTTACAGTCTCACAAAATTCTGCACTAGAAATGAGCTATTCCACTTCAGGATTCCCATCCCCGCCACCTGCAGCACCCAAATCCCACCCAACACCCACCATCACAGGCAAGAGGAACCTCTATTCCCACTTTTTAGTTCATTTTTTGCACTTAACACCAGCCCAAGAGCCACAACCACACACGGGGAAGCAGCAGAAAGCCCCTGGCAAGTTTTGGAGTTGCAGCTGAGGAGTTTTTCAGCACCAAACACAAATATCTTTAAGAACAAACAAATCTTGCAGCAACACTTTCCCAAACCCTTCCAACACCCGGATGCAGACGGGACTCTGGTGGCAGTGGGGACACCCCTGAAGTCCCCTGCTGCCCGAAGTGGATTTAAATGAGTTTTTTTTTAAATTTCTCTTACGTTTTTGCAGTGATGTCTCGTTCCTGCTGCCATCCCGAGTTGTCTTTCTCATGGGGTGCTCCCCGCAGCTCCATAAGCAACTTTGGGCTGCCTCTTCTAGAGAGAATTTGGGCGTCTCCACACCTCCTTAGTCACACCAGGAGAAAATCCAGGTGTATTTTGGAACATCCACAGAGCACTGAAGTCCAAATCCCTCCGGGAACAGCCCCAACACTGTGCCCAGGAGCTCCCACATCTGCAGAGGATCAACACAAAGCTGATGCTCCCCCAGTCCGGTCACAGCTGAGCAGCATTACCTCGTTAATTACCCAATGTACGTAACTATCCTCACTCCAATTTCACCAATCACACCTCTTCTTCTCATTGCTCCTCCATTGGAGGTATCAAAGGCTCCAAGTGTTTTCCAGAGGCTCCAAGTTGCATATTTGTATCAGCAACAAAGCCTCTTCATTACTTTAAATAGCAGAAACACGATTTTTTTTCCTAGCTTTAATACCTGCATAATAAATTCAATTTTATTTTGTATTCATACAATTAACAGTAGTATTTATAATTTAAAAAAAAAAATCTATGAATATAAAATTCAGCTTTCATACTTTTAGTAATGCATATAAAATAAAAATTGTGGGAGGTGAAAGCTTGTTTCGAGGGGCTGCGAAATTTAATATTTTTT
>VZSE01008980.1:1156898-1245380 GCA_013398275.1 Promerops cafer
CCCCGCCATGCCGGCCCAGGGCCCCTCGGGGTCCCGCCGGCCTCTGCTGGCCCTGCTGGTCGCCCTGGGCTGGCTGCTGGCCCTGCAGCTGCTGCTGGACCTGCGGGCGCTGGGGCTGCTGTGCGGGGCGCTGGCCGTGCTGGGGGGCTGGCTGGGCCCGCCGGCCCTGGGCCCCCGCGGCCGCCGGCTGCGGCTGGAGCGGTTCGTCAGCTCCCTGCGGGCCCCGGCCGGGAGCCCTGCGGACGAGGGCCGGCTGGAGAAGGAGATCGCCAGCACCGTCCGTAAGGTGGTGCGGGATTTCGTGGCCTCCTGGTACCGCACGGTGAGCAGAGAGCCGGCCTTCGAGGCCGAGGTGGAGAGGGCCATGCTGGGGCTGGCCGCGGAGCTGAGGCGGCGGATGAGGCGGGGGGACCGGCGAGCGCTGGCCCGCCGCCTGCTCCTGCTCTGCGGGCAGCACCTCCAGAGCTTCCTGCGGGCACGGGATGCCCTGAGGGCTGACCCCGGGGGCGGCCGGACGCTGTGGAGGGAGTACAGCCGGCTGGCAGGGCCGCACCCCGCTCTCCTGAGCCCCGCAGCCGAGGTGGGCTGTGCCCGGGCCGCTGTGGACGCGCTGCTGCGGGCGCTGGTGCCGTGGCCGCACCTGGAGACACGGACGGGACGTTTTGTTGTGGTGGAGCTGGTGGCCTGCAACGTGCTGCTGCCGGCCATCAGGAAGATGTCTGATCCCGACTGGATCAACCTGCTGCTCATTGGGGCCTTTTCCAAGAAGCCCCGGGGTGGGAAGCCCCACCCTGCACCCCCAGTGCCGGATTCCTTGCCTGTCCCGGTGCAGACGGATGCAGCTCCTGCCGGGCTGCCCCCGTCCCCGAGGGCTGCAGAGGGGCTCAGGAGAGACACAGGGGCTGCTGGAGAGGAGGGAGAGGAGGTGAGCAGGTCATGCCATGCAGAGGAACCCTTCCTGCGCCCCCAAGCCCTGGGATCCCTCTTCCCCTGTGAGGGTTTGGAGCTGGAATCCCCCGCACCTGATGTGGGCCAGGACGTGGAGCTGCTGGCTCCTTCCCCTGCTGGAGAGTTCCTTGATGAGCCCCCCCAGGACCCCTCTGTGCCAGAGGGAGCACCTGCCTCGGAGGATGGCACAGGGGACCTGGACCAGGGCCCTGGCCCCAGCTCAGATGCTGGCCTGCTTCCCACATCTGCTTTGAGCTCCTGCCCTGACATCCAGATCGAGCCAGCGGTTGAGAAGGAGGAGGAAAGCCCAGCTGTCCCCAGGAGGTTCTCCTCACAAAGACCCTCCAGCCTGGGGAGAGATCTGGGGACAGCAGAGGGCCCAGCACAGTTTCCCCCAGAGCCCGGGCAGAGCCTGCCCCTGCTCTCATCCTCCCCGACAGCCTCCACGAGCACCTTCAGCTTCGAGCCGCTGAGCAGCCCCGAGGGGCCGGTCGTCATCCAGAACCTGCGCATAACCGGGACCATCACTGCCCGGGAGCACAGCGGGACCGGCTTCCACCCCTACACCCTGTACACCGTCAAGGTAAGGGCTCCCCGGGCAGTCAGCCCCTTCCCACATCCCTGCTGCCTCCTGGGCGGTGTTTGGAGCTGAGGACTTGCTCTGTGTGTGTCTCCAGAATAAATTTTGTCTGATAGTGAGGAAATACCGGGCACTGTGGCTGTTTGGGAGTGGCATAGGGATTCTTGTAGGGTCCTGTGGGGCTGGTTGAACCTTTTCCTGCTTTTGTTCCCTCATGATTGGTTCCTTCATCCTCAGGGAAGGGTTGATGTGAGGAATTGCTGGGTGGGGCCTGGGGATTGAGCAGGGAGCGGGATTGTTTTAGGATGTGTCAGGATGATGCCTTTGCCTTCCTCCTCAGTATGAGACAGCCCTGGAGAGCGAGGCGGCGGGCAGCCTGCAGCAGGTGGCTTATCACACCGTGAACCGCCGCTACCGCGAGTTCCTCAACCTCCAGACCAGGCTGGAGGAGAAGCCGGAGCTCCGCAAGTTCCTGAAAAGTCAGTGCCTGCAGTAGCTCTCCGAGAGAATCCTTCTCCCTCTTGTCCCTGTTCCTCTGCTCCGAGGCTTTCCTGCCCTGCTTGTGCAGCTCTGGATGCTGGGCTGTGTCTCACGTCCCACATCCCCACATCCTCTGTTGTTCTGTGCAGAGCTGGCTGGAGGGATGATTTATCTCTTCTGGGAGCAAATTCCAGTGTTTCAAAACATTCCTCTTCCCATTCCACAACAGTTGGCTTTGCAACTGCACCATAACAGTGGATAGAAACACTGGTGTCTGTGTATTACCTTGGGCTGATGCCAGGCAGTGAGTGGGGATAGCCTTAATCATTAGAGCATTAAGGTATTAGTAAAGACTAAAATCTGTATTTAGATTTTAAGATTTTAAAATTTTAATTTTTAATCTTGGAAATTTGTAGATTTTAGGATCTAAAAGTCTTTTAAATTAAGGTTACTGGGATTTTGCAGTTTTCTCAAGCTTGCCCATGGGTTTGTTTTGTTTGTAGACATCAAAGGCCCAAAGAAACTGTTCCCTGATCTGCCATTTGGAAACATGGACAGCGATAAAGTGGAAGCCAGGAAAAGTCTGCTGGAATCTTTCCTGAAGGTGAGACGTTTGTGTGCCCCTGTGAGCTAAAAGCAGAGCTCAGGACAGCTTTGTGCAGCCAGTGGAGCACACCATGCCTCTTCCACATTACATGATCAGACTGGGAGCTTGACTCTGAAATGATGTAAATCTCCATCTCTCCTCGCAGCAATTGTGTGCAGTCCCTGAGATTGCAAACAGTGAGGAGGTGCAGGAATTCCTGGCCCTCAACACCGACGCCAGGATCGCCTTTGTCAAGAAGCCCTTCGTTGTCTCCAGGATAGACAAGGTGGGAAAAGTGGGGAGCTGCTTCCCTGACCCCTTTCCAGCTGCCCCCAGAGATGCTTCCTAGTGTCTCCTAGCAGCCAAAACCCTTTCTTTGTAGCTGGGCTCAGCTTGCCCAGAAACCCATAAAGCTACAGAGGGTCAGAGCTGGTGTTAAAGCACCTATTTAATAGAAAATCCAGTGCAAGTCTCCAAACTCCTGATCTATTTAAGTAACAAGGATCCATTCAGTAACAAAAGGCAGTGCTGGCTTTGCAGATCGTTGTCAATGCCATCGTGGACACCCTGAAGACAGCGTTCCCCAGGTCAGAGCCCCAGAGCCCCACGGAGGACCTGAGTGAGTCAGAAGTGGATGGGAAATCCCAGACAGACGGGAAGAAAGCGACCAAGTAAGGGCTCCCTGAGCTTTGCAGAGCAAGGAATTGATGCATAAACTGAGCCCATGTGGGGAAGAACTGACTCAGTGCTTGATGTGTTGGGTAGTAAATTCTGTCATACCCTAGCTGAATTGCTTTCTCCTTCCCTCGCTGAGCACAACTATTTGAGCTCCAGTTTATCTAAAGGGCTTCCCAGGAATGCCCAGGGTTCCACAGAAGGTGGGTTTCTTCCTAAGGGAGCTCTGAGGTGCTGCCATTTGCCAGCAGATGCAGTAATGCTCCTGGGGAAATGCTTTTTAACCCTAAATATGTGCATTGCTTATATATGCAGGGAGTGATTGCAAAATTCAGCTGTAAATTATCTACCTGAAAGTTCCCTCCTGCCTCTCCTGTGTGTTCCACACAGTGGCCTTGCCCAGAAAACATTTAAATAGCTATTTATGAGTAATATTTAGGATGGTTTCATGTATGTTCCTCAGCAAATGTTGGTGCTGCTGACAGTGCCCAGTCTCATTGTGATTGTCTCATCAGTGATTGTTCCCTCACCAAGGAAGGGAAGATTTCTGCACAAGTATGGCTTTTTCTTTCCAAAAAGCAATGTTTTGCTGGAAAAAGCTGCTCTGGACAAAAAGACAAACTCAAAAAGTACAAGTTTGGAACCATTTTGGCTGAAAAGGACATTCCTTAATGATAAACAGGCTATTTTATAATTTGTCCCAAAATCCCAGTGTCTTTTCATATCCTTCTTTTTGTGAGTGTTTATAATTGGATTTCACAATCCTGCTGAGTGTGTTTCATCTCAGAGCCTTTTCTGAACACTTCCCTGTGTGTGCTGCAGTGCTCACACCTTGCTGACATCTGCCTGCATCTCCCTATCAGCTTCTGAGTAACACCTCCCTGTGGAACACTGGAAAACCTTGGCTTGGCTCAGGTGTACATGAGGAAAAGTGCTTTAATGCTTTTGTTGTGTGGTTTCACTGCCATCTCTTAGTTATCCTGGAGGCAGATGATTTTTTTTGAACCACTTCAGGTCTAATCAGATTTCTTAGCCTGGATGTGGACAACAGTAACAAGTGGGGCTTGGAAAAGTGAGGCTGGAAGACTCATGACTCACAGCTAGCAGAGAAAACTGACTGTGCCATGGCTCTGCTTTTCAGGTCCAGGCTGAGGTTCTCATCCAGTAAAATCACTCCAGTGCTGAGTGTGAGTGAAGCTCACGACAGGATCGTGTACTCCATCAGGGAGGGCAGTGCTGTAAGTTCAGATCTCTTGTAATCCTTTCACAATCCCAGTCACTGCCCTGTTTGGGAATAATCAACATCCACCAGGCTAGTGGCTGCTGCAGCCTTGTTGCCACATGCCAGCTCTTTGCAGAAGGACAATAAGCAGCCCGGGTTGGGCTGTTGGCTACACCTGGGTGCAAACCAGGAGGTGGGAGGTTGGGCACTGCAGACCCCAGGCTCTGTGGCACTGACACACTTTTGTAGGTCTCTGGCACGCTGTCTCTGGCTGCTATGGAATCCTTCATCCAGAAGCAGGAGAAGCTGCTGGAAGCAGTGCCCAGCAAAGCTCCTGAAGGCGAGGGAGGCAGAGAAGGCAATGAAATCTCTGTGCAGGAAGAAATGGATGGGCTGAGCACAGCAGAGCAGGGAGCACATCTGGACACGGACTCTGGTGAGCTCAGCCCCTCTCTCAGTGAGTGAATTTCTCCCCCTCGGTACCACAGCAGATCCAACAGCTGCAGGTTCAGCTTGAAAAGTCTTCAGGACCTGCTCTCCTGCCTCTTGCATCTTGATTGAAGGGAAAGCAAATGAGGTTCTCCAGTGCTGTTTGGTGATTGCTCTGGGCATTGTTGCTGGTGGGAGCAAATTGGGTTTTGGCTCAGTTGTGTCACTGCAGATCTTCACCTTGGTGTGCTCACACAGTCACTGCACTAAGAAGTTTCTTAAGGACACGCTGCTTAAACTGGCAATGTTCTAAAATCAACCTCTTACAAACTAAAAATCAGCCAAATTACAGTTTCCTGGTAGTTTCCAGTTAGCCTTGATATGTCCATACAAAAGAACCTTTTGAGATGAAGTTTAGATAGATTTGGTGGGAGTAGCACAAATGTAATCTCAGTTCAAGGAATGATGTTCCCTTTCTGCTTCTAGAAACCTCCTCTGAAGCACAGGGCTGCCCCAGAACAGTTACAAGATTATCCTGAACACATGCAAAAATATGTTCTCCAGTCTTTTTCTTGGAATAGCTGAGCTGTATCAGCTGGAACTTCCCAAAAACTTCTCTCCAGTGGTTCAAGTTTGGCAAGCTCTGACTGAAAGCACGTGTTTGTGACAGGATAGGCCTGGTGTTCTGAAACCCAGCCTGTGCTACCAGCTTTGCCTGTAGTCTTGGGACACATGCCCGTGGCTTTGGGGAAGCAGGACTGGAGTTGGAGGCCAGGGTTCAGCTGAACTCTGAGGGGAGTGGAATGTCAGTGATCTCAAACACTTGCAGGTCTGGGATGCTTCAGGCTGGGCTGGCAGGGTGAGGGGAACAAACGTCTGGATAAAAAGGCAAACCCAGGTCTCTATCTGCTCATGGAGTGACTTCTGGGAAGTGGTTGGCCAGCAGCTCTCTGAGGAAGAGGATTTGGATGCTGTGGGAACAAACAGCTTGCTGAGGATGCTCCCTGTGTGAGGTTAGGGGGAAGCTGAACAGCCTGCTCAGACTCTGCACTGGGAAGTCAAGACTCAGGGGGAAAGCAAATGGGGAGTAACTCATGCATGGCCCAGAGCAAGAGGTGCCAAGTGCTCTGTCTTCTCCAAGTGAAATCCTGGAATTAATTAGTCCAGCTTTTAGGAAGAGGAAGAGGAGGGAAGGAGAGGTGTGGGGTCCACAATCCCTTTATTTCCAGTAGTAAATTGTGAGTGTAAATTGTCTGTGTAGACAGGTTGGAAGATGAGGCATGAGGGGAGCCAAATTAGGGAAAGCTGCTGCACAGGATCTCACCTGGACAACAGAGCCGAGGCAGCAGCCTCAGGTGAGGGTGGTGGCCTGGGAGTGGCTGTCTGGGGCAGCTTTGTGGCACATCAATGAGCTTGTTCAGCACAACACCTCAGGGCCAAACAGCATGAAAGTAATTCCTTAGCCAGTAGAAGCTGTTTTTGCTGAAGGCTGTGACATCCTCCTGAGGATCAGAAGGGGGTTTGGTGTCCCAGGTCTGTGACAGCAGAGGTATTTGGGTAGGTGTGTGGGTTTGTGTTTTAACTGGTAAATCTGGTTTATCCCGATGTGTTCATCCCCCTTCCTGCCAAGACTGGGACCTGCCACACGATGGCAGCCCGCAGCCACCAGCAGAGCCTCGTGCCTGGAAAACTGCTGGAAGAAGGGAAAGGAATGGGGAAGACCAGGATAACAGTCCTCAGCAGTGCACCTCTTCCTGGCTACAGTCACCACCTGCTTTGTCACCTGTTTTGGGCACGTGGCCATCCCTGTGCGTGGACTGGGATTTGATAATCCCAGTGTTTAATTGAGAAGGAACTGAGCCTTTGGTGCAGCCCTTGGTGGGAGACTGGGGCTGTGTGGATGAGGTGGAAGTCAAAGAGTGGGGAGGGCAGGGTGCCAGGCTGTCTGGGCTGCAGCAGGTCACCTGTGTGTGCATGAAGGGCCAGGCTGGGGAGAAAAGATGAGTTTGGGATGATGCTTTTCACCAGATTTGCCCTGAGGTGGCTTCTTCATCTGCCCCTCCTCTTCCTCCTGGCAGACTCCGAGACAGCTTTGGCTGACCTGGCCCTGGACGTGCTTCGTCTGGTGCTGGTGGATCACTGGAGCTGGCTGTGCACAGAGAACGTCCAGAAGGTCTTCAACCTGCTCTTTGGGACCCTCCTTCAAAGGTGAGGCCAGAGTGACCAACCAGGCTGCTCTGTGAGAGGCATTCCCTTTGGAGTCCCAGTTGGAAGTGGAGCTCGTGCCTGAATGCAGATCAATGCTGTGTGTGCATCCACCAAGGAGGTTCTGTGAAGCAGGTGCTCCCTGACTGTGGAGTAAACACCTTGGAGATCTGCACTAGGAGCTGTTTCCTCTGTGAGCAGTGGTGCAGCTCTGTTGGGCAGCCTCCTGTCCCTCGATATCAGGGAAAGGGAAGATCCAGCCCTGGGAGTGGGAGTCTTGGCTCATGCAAGGGCAGCAGGGCCCAGCTCTGTGGCTCTCCAGGGAGGATTGGCCTCCTGGTCTCTTGCTGCCCAGGGCTTCAGCTTGTTCCTTCTGCAAAAGCAGAATAAACAGGCCCAGGGAACAGAGACTTGTCAATGACAGCTCAGAGTGTGGTCTCTGCTCTCACTGCTGCACCCCTCTGCTCTGCCTGTGCCTGGGGCAGGGACCCACACATGGAGTAGGGACAGGCTTCCTTTCCAGCTGGGATGGACTTGCCAAGCTTTCCTGGGGCCAGTGCCTCTGGGTGGTAAGGCTCAAGGCCAAGACACACAAACAGAGAATTCCTGGGTTTTGGTGTAGGTTGGTGACTATCACTAGCTGAGGATGTAGTTCTTCAGAGCACAAGCAAAGCCTTCCCTGAAGGGCTTGGGAGCATCTTGGGGCACTGCTTTTCCCACTCCTGCACCCCTTCTTCTGCAGGCATCCAGAGCCAGCATCACAGTGTGCAGGGCAGCTCATTATAACCCAGCTGGTAACTTGAGCTGCCCTCAGCAGAGATTGCCAAAGTGCTTTGAGGTCAGGGTCTGCTGTCCTTCAGTCCTGGTCTGTTCCTTCAGTGGCAGGAGGTGGGGGCTGCTCCCACCTCTCCAGAATGGGCTCTGGCCTCTTGGGAACAAGCTGCAACCCAATCTGTGTGTGTAAGCACGGAGGTGTGAGAGCTTCAGTAGGCACATCATCACCTCCCAATAAGCTGTGTCCTGGTCACCCAGGGAGCCTGCAGCACCTGCACTTGGCATTTTCCACTAGAGAAGCTGGGATACACACAGCACATCCTGGCTCTGGAAGGAGCTCCCTGAGTTGTGCTGGTGGATCAGAGTGAGGAGGAATGTGCTTGTAGCTGCTCCACTTGAGCAGGTCAGAGTGAACCCACTTGTGCTGCAGGCAGAGCTTTGGGGGTGATGTGAGAAAGCCCTGGGACTTCTTGGTGTCCCCATCAGTTCAGAGTGCAGCTACAGCCTCTTGAACAGACCCGGTGTCCGTGCTGAAATCCACATGTTGAGGCTGGCTCTGCTCTTGTTCTGGGACAATCAGGAATCCCAGGAGATGGGAAAGAGCTGCACAGTGGGGACTGACCTGTCACCAGGAGGATGGTGTTGCACCTGTATTGCTGCAGGAAACATTTTCCTTCCATTTCTGCTGCCTGTAGTAACCTCCACAGTGGAGGAGAGCTGGCAATGGGGAGCCTTCCTTCTGTTTGCCGTTGACCCTGTCCATGAGACTTGTACTCATTCCTGGCCCAGGTGGTCACTACGGTCCTGAGCAGACCAGAAGGTCTCTAGCTCAGACCTGCCTGTCCAGGGACACAGTGTGGATTTGGTGACATTTCTCTTCCATTTAAGTATTTACAGCTTGGTCACTGCTCGGCCACACCTGGCACTGCCATTCTGGCTGGCACTGTGTCTGGGGTCCCCTTACAGGTGGGCAAAGTACCAGAAACTCTTCTGGGAGCATCTGCTGTTCAAGGAATTGTTGCTCCTGCCTCTGAGAACAGGCAGACAAACATGGCACAGCAGATGGATTTGTGTTGTGTCTTCAACCATTGCTGGTCACAAAGTATGAGAGGGCATCATCCCTTCAAGAGATTAGATCCTTCCCTGTTCCTGTCAGTGGCTGGGTAAGGTGGTAGGGGATGAAGAGGAGGTGTCCTGGCTGTGTTTGGAGGGGCTGCTGCTGGATACTCCTCTGCCAGCTTGTATTTGGAGAGTAGGTGCTGCTCCTGCTGCCTTCTTGCAGCTGCAAGGTGATGATTCGGCTCTGGCATGAGACACTGGGTGCTGAGTGATAGAAATGACCACAAACTGACAAAACTCACACCAAGAACGAGATCCAGCTTCTCCCAAGAGCCAGTCCCCCTCTTTTTGGAGGACTTTGTCCCTTGAGCTGGCAGTGCCATCAGATGATTGCTGTGACCACGCTGTTACTGACTGTGGGGCCTCCCAGCCTGCTCCATCCCACCGCACTCCTCCTGCCGCGCGTCTCCTCAGCTGGGAGGGCTGAGCCGGCCCCGTGGGTCTCGCTGTCGGTTCGGCGGCAGTGGGAGAGGAAGGCTCCGTGACCGAAAAAGGGATTGTTGAGTGAAGGGCGGCCGCGTGCGCGGGCCGGCTCCGCACTGCGCTCACCCCGTTATGTAACGGGGAGTGATCCTTTTTTGGAGCTGAAAGGAGAGGCCGAGGGAGGGGAGGCGGAGGGGCTGGGAGCGGGGATGACCCTGGGGCCGAGGATCGCTTCCAGCAGCCTCTGCGTGCTGGGGCCGTGCCTGTAAACAAACCCGCTGCCCTGCTCCGGCCCCGCTCCCGCCTCTGTCCCGCTCCACTTGCCTCCCGCGGGCTGGGAGGGGTCATCTCCCCTTCCCCTGGGAGGCTGCAGCAGGAACCTGTTGGCACAGGGCAGGAGAGGGGCTGTTCTGGGCTCCGGCGTTCGGTGCAAGAGCTAAGAAGCATTTGGAGGATCTGGGTGCCTTTTAGAGCCTTGTGAGTCAAAGAGGTGTTAAAAATACGCGGCAAACGCGCGAACCACGCCGTGCTGTGACCCCACACCCTGCCTCAGTTGTCCCCACAGTGGCCACAGCTCTGGGGTCTGCCAGTGCCCTGCAGAGCTGGGGCCAGTGCTGGGGCCAGGGTGACAGCCACCACCTCTGCTTCCCCTTCCAGAGGGGAGCCCCAGCAGAGTGCCAGCATCCCGAGGATGGACCTGGGAGTATTTGAGGGACGGATCCTGGTCTGTAAGCTTTTCCTGGCTCCTTCCCATGCAGCACAACAGAAAGCCATGGCCACAAAGCACTGAGTGGGGGGAAGGTGTCTCAGCACACCCCGGCTGTCTGTGCCCTGGAACCTGAGCAGGGCTGGGGCACAGAGTCTGTGCCAGGCTCGGAAGTGCCTGTCCCTGAAAGGAGCATGTGGAACTACTCAGGCAGCTTTGCTGGTGTCGTGTTCCACTGAGCATGAGTTAAAATAAATGCAAATCATCCCTGCCTTACCCTCGAGCTCAGCACTGCTTGGCTTGCTGTTTGCTTTGAGTCATTCCCGTGCTCCTCCAGGCTCTGTCCATGTCCCCTCACCCCTTGGCCAAACTGGAAGATTTGAGGAGGTGTATTGCAGTCTGTGTGAGCTGTAGGTGGAGAGCCAGGCATGCTTTGAGACTGATTGCTGGTGACCATCATGCTTTTGAGACCTGGTTCTTGCAAGTTCGTGCTGTCACCTTGGCGTTGGCCTCTTCTGGTGTGTTGCTGTCAGGCTGAGTGTCACAGGCACTTGTAAGTCAAGGAGGTCTGGAGCTTCAGAGAGCTGCTGCCAGGGTGCTTTTTTCTGATTTTCTCTTTGGTTTTCTTTGATCTCTGTGCCAACAGAACTGGCACAAAGACCCTTGGCAGCCACCTTGATCCTCTTGACTGGAAAGTGCCACCAGCAAAGAGTGGTGCCTGACCCTCTTCAGTGTCCCTGAGTAAACCTGGAGCAGCCAAGCAGCCCTGGGCTGGCAGTGCTGGGAGCACAGTGCCCATGGGCAGGGAGCTCTGCCAGCCCTGGAGCCATGGAGGGGCCATGTCTGACAGCTGAGACAGTGCTCCCACTTCCCTCTGGCTTCCTGGCTGGCAGGTGCCACTCCAGCCTCAGGCAGTGCCTCTGAGCTTTGCTGGCAGAAACAACCAGGCAGAAATGCAATATCAGGGCAGCTGGGGCATCTGTATCCACCCATTCTCCTGGTTTGGGACATGGGCAGTGGATTTGGGCGTGTTTGATGAGGACCTTTGCAGCTGCACACGGAGGGGCTGTGCTGGCAGGCCTGGGTATGTGACAGCAAAGTCCCTGTCCCTAGAAACAAGCCTAAAAGCAGCACCAGAGTTGGGAATTAGGGGACCCAACCTCATGGCACGTTACTCCTCAGTTCTGGATTTGGCTGTTTGTGTTGCAGCCGTGAGGAGCAGCAGGAACTGCAGCCTGTGGAATGTCAGTAAAAGCGATTTCAGGACTCTCTGTGTCTTCGTGTGTATATGTAAAGTAAATAAAATCAGCTTGGAAATGGGCCTCGATTCAGTTGTCTCCAAGCACCTGGAAATTTTGGATCTGGCTTTGAATCTCTGTCCCAAACAAAATTTTTTCCCTCTTCTAGAAGCAGCATTCTTCCAAAAACAGCCACTAGAATGAAGCCAGCACTCCATGCTTTGATAATAATTGCAACATTATTTTAACTCTGATTCTGTTTCAATAGTTACACATGCCAACTTTCTTCCTGGATTTAAAAAAGCTTAACAACTTCCTATTTCAAATAGAACAAAGGAGAAAAGGACTGAGTGGAAGTAATGTCTCCCTGTTGGTTTTATTTTCCCTGGTTTTAGAAGGGTTAATAGTGGATTTATGTATTTTGATTCTGAAGTGGGCTAATGAAGCAATTGTTCCAAGCAGGGCCTGGCTGAGACAGCCTGGCCTCTCCCTGGGGCACCACTGAGAGCTTAATTGGCTCAATAAATACTTGAAGAAGATGTTATCAAAAGCCAGGATGCTTTGTGAAAAATCCAGGGGGTTTGGGGACGATTATTTTAATCATGTACCTTTCCCCCCTTCCCCGAGCCCCAAGGCATCACAGGAAGATCTAGGATGGGAAAAGAATGGTTAATTCACTGCAGGGTGAAGACATTGGAGTCCTGTGAGCTTCCATGATTTCTTCTTGCAGCAGGTTTTGAGGGAGCAACACATGAAATGGCACAGAAATCCCAGCACCAAGGGGTGGTTTCCTCCCTGCAGGGATGAATGGTTGCCTACAGAAGAGAAGGATTTCTTTTTCTTCCTCTCTGCCCCACAGTAAGATGTCCTGCACACCCACTTCTGCCAGGGTTTCTGCCCAGGATGTCCCCAGCCAGGTCCAGGACAGGTTGTTTGCAGCTCTAAACGTTCACAGGCCAGCAGGGGAGGAACATTTCAAGAAGGACAATTACTTTGTGCAGGAGTTTAAAAGGCCTCAGGATGCTTCATATTCTTTCATTTATGGAGGTTTTTCCCTTTTCTCTCCTGTTTCCTTCCTCAGCACAGGGTTTACCCATGGCCTGGACAAGTGTGAGGTTGCTTTGAAGGTGCTGAGCTGAGTGTGCTGCACATGTTTCTGCTGTGTGGAAAGGGTGGATTTAGGCTCAGGTAGCAGGTGCTGAAAGCTGAGCCTCAGGGCAAAAACTCTGCATTTGTGTTTTTAAATTCTTGCTGTGCCCACTGCAGCTGTTGCTTCATTTTTATAAGGTTTTGCAGTCAAAGCACTGAGCTGTTACTCCTCTTGAGCCCTTGAGTTAAGGATAATCTTGTGCATTATCTGAGGAGGAATTTGGAGAACAAGAACTGGTAAGGCAGGGATGGTCTGGTGATTTAAGCACCAGACTTTCTTAATTTCAGAGTCATGCTTGAATGCCTCGTGTTTTCCAGATGTTGCTTTTTTTCTTCAATCCTTTTCACTACGTTGGTCCCAGAGGCCTTTTTTGAGCTTCTGGATATCCACACTGTATTCCTTAGGGAGAGGGGGCCATGTTCTGGGGTGGGCAGCAGTCAGTGTTGAGCTGGACATGCTAGTTCATGTATATTTGTATTTATACTGCTAAAGCAGAGCAGCTTTCTCCTCTTTGTTGTCTTCTAGCCTGGCCTTCAGTTTGTGTTTATCTAAATCCTTAAAACTCCTGGGTTTGAGGAAATCACAATTGCTATTGCTTTAGATTTCAATTACAGTCAGCATATTTAACTTGACTGTTCCTTAGCTGAATTGATCTCAGTTTTTATCCTCACCTTGATGGACAAAAAGAGCAGAGCTTCACCCACTTCTGGCAGGTGGTTGTGAATCTGGAGAGTATTACATCTCTTTGTTCATTCTTAGTACATCTTTAATGTCCAGACTAAGCAAATCCAACCTGTCCAGGCTTTACTTGCTGAGCTGAGCTCTGTGGATAGTCCAGTTAAGTGAGTGGATCCAGCCAGGTAAAACCAAGCCCATTTACGTGTTCCTGACTCTCAGCCTGCCTTTCCTCCCTCCTAGCAGCCCTTGTTGATTGTAGCAGCCCAAGGAAGGCCAAGGTTTGCACCCCCCAGCCCTTGTTTTTCATTCCCAGGGCCTTCTTACCATAATGGACCCCTTCAGCTGACCTTGGAGTTCCAGCTTAAACCGTGGCATTAATTTGGCTCTTTTTTAGCAGCCATTTCATTCCTCCACCAGCAGCTATTTCAAACAGAGGTGCCTTACAGCATGGGCAAGTTATGCCCCTCCAGATTATCTTCCAGGCCTCAGTAGCCTTTGCAGTCTGGCTCTTTGCATTGGGCACTATCAAAGTATTCTGAGCCCAGGAGGTCACTTTATCTATTTCTGGTCTCAGCTGAAGTGTAAGGAGATGGTTCTGTGATGGGTTTATTTTTTCTTTCTTATTAAGGCTATTTCTTCATGAAATAGCAGAATGAAAATAGTAACTCATCAGCCATCCAAAAATAAAAAAAAAGGAGAGGTCTATTTATGTTTCTTGGTGGATTTATTTCTACCTGGGAGCAATGTGTGTGTGCTTTCAATGTGGCACATGAATCTCAAATGCTTAGGCCTTTAATAGCACAAAAAATCATCTGTGACCTGCTGGTGAAGGTCAGCTTTGAACCAGCAGATATTTGGAGTTCCTGAGGTGTTAATCCCGATCCTGGTGCAACAAGTCTGCATGATGGAAAGGTCAATTTGCCATTTTCTGGGGTTTACTCAGGTAGGAATTTCCAATAAAAATGGTGTGACTCTCTCTGAGTTGCAGCTACAGCTGTGGGAGTTGAGAGGGCATTCTTGGAATGCAGGGCCAGCAGTTGGACTTGACTTTCCTTGTGGGTCCCTTCCAATTCAGGGTATTCTGTGATTCTGTGAATTTGCTCCTCACAGTTTAAATGCTGCTGGTGCTGCCTCTGTGCATGCTGGAATGGAATTCCCCAAAATGGGTGTTGATGGTTGACTGTGGTTGAGAGGAGGGAGGAAAACTTCATGACAGGTCACTGTGTTCTGAGACTTTCTTTTGAAGCCTGAGCTGTTCTCCCAGAGTGGATTTAGAGCCACATGGACCAGTCTTGGCAGTCCTGCTCTTCCAGCACCTTTGGAATGGCTCCATGCACTGAGAGACTGGCAGAAGGGAACCCAGAGCAGAGGTGCTTTGGTCTGTGTTCCATTTGCACCTGCCTTTGGTTTCTCCTTCTTTCTTGTCCCATTTCCTGTTTAGTTCCTTGACTTTTCCTTGTAAACCTTGTGGGTTTGGGTGCTCCTTCCCCAGCTGTCTGAGCACCATGTAATGGGCCAAGTTGGCCTCTTCTCAGGAGCTTGTGTGGGGCTGTGCAAGACCCAGGGAGGCATTCCCAGATCCTGCCCTCTGCTTCCCAAAGCTGCCAGCCCAGGGAAGAAAACCCATCCATGGTGTTTCACAGCTGTGGGAATCAAGACCTGTAAGCACTCACCTGCTCACAGCATGTGCACGTGTGATCACATTTAGAGGTGTTACTTGGGGGCCTTGTTGCCTCATTCTGGTGGTTTTAGGGACATACATGAGCTGGAAACAGGAGGTTGCTTATGTGGGGCCTTCCCACATTTGTCAGTTCTCAGCTTGCTCTTGAGCTGTCTGGAAACGTGTGCTGTCCTCTGTAGGTTCAGCTTTCTCTCTTTCCACTATTTGCTTGATTTTTTTGCTATTTTAGGAATGTCTCTAAAAAGAAAAAGCTTGTTCTTTGCTTTCTGCAGCCTTTTAAAGGCTGGAAAGTGGCTGTTGCTGTAATGAGTCTGGAGTCAGTGTTCAGTCTGATCCCCCTTGGTGCAGGGTTGACTCTGCAGCTCTGTCCCCAAGTCTCTGAACTTCTGTTGCTTGTCAGATGTTTTCTCAGCTAGGAGAGCAGGCTGTGTAAGAAAACATGTTAATGAAAAACCATGTTAATGAAAAACTGTGTTAATGAAAACTCTTGCCCCTAGAGAAGTCACAGTTTAACACTTTAATTTGCTTGGGAATAGCTGGAGGGTTTACCATGATCCAGAGTGTTAAAATCTGCTGCTGGCTGGAGATTAAAACCCTTTTCACTTTATTTCCAGCATGGCTTTTCCCAGGCAGGACTGGGATGTGACATTTTGTCCTCTAAGACAGGAAGGTGTGCACCTCTGGTATTGTCTTGTAGCAGCATCCACACTCTGTGTCCGTGGTGGTGCTGAGCATGAAGGATGTGCTTCCCCATTTCCAGTGCTGGTCCTGGGACCTGTGTCCCTTCCTCTGAGACACTGCAGGCCTTACCACTGCACCGAGACTCCTTTTCAGGTTTTTTAATGCCCTTTGCTTTCCAGCTGGCATTTCCTAGGTGTGCATCCCTCAAGAATTGCTGTTGGCACCTCATTTCCTGCTGCCAAAGGGATCCTCGCAGCGCAGCCCTGTCTCCCATGATGCCAGCCTGCTTCCTTTGCCCTGCTTACCTTTGGGTGTTGCTGTTCCCCACTCCCCAGCTGTGTGGGGAAGGACACCCTTGGCCCGAGTGCCTCGCCCAGGAAGAATGCAGACAGTCTGGCAGAGGGCAGGTTAAATAAAGTTTGCCTTGGCCGGGCTCTTGGATGTACTCGGAGCTGCCGGGGCGTAGTGGTGACGGAATTGCAAGCACGAACACGGGCTGCCAAGAGGAACGGGTCTCCTGGCCCTGCTGGCTGACTCCTGTCCTCTGGGAATCTTGAAGAACTGGCAGAATCACAAGCCCTTTCCCTGCCCCAGCGCCGCGCCGACACTCCCAGCTTTGCTGCGGAGCCTCCCGCCAGTGCGGCCAACAGCACCATGAGTGCTGCACCAGGGCCCTGCCACATCAGGGAACCATCCTGTGGGATTCACCCATGGCCTCTCCTCATTCTGAGGGGAAGGGGTTTAGGCAGTGCCTGTTCTGGCTGATGGCTGTGGCTTGTGCTGTGACATGGGAAGTGATTTCACATCTGGGCAAGGGGGTCCATCCATAGGGCTGGTTTAGAAGCTGTGCCTGGCCAGCCCTTGGGTGGTGGGGACACATCATCCCAGTGCAGCTGCAAACGCCTCGAGCCCTCCTGTGGAGCAGGGATTTTGGGATTTGCAGGTGGTTACTGTAGAAAGGGCATAGTCCTGCCCCAGTGGGAGGGACCATCAGCAGTTCTGTTGGATTTTGGATGGGAACAAAAAAATTCTTGGCTGTGAGGGTGGGGAGACCCTGGCACAGGGTATCTGGAGAAGCTCTAGCTGCCCCATCTTTGGAAGTGTCCAAGGCCAGGTTGGATGGGGCTTGGAGCAGCGTGGTGTAGTAGAAGGTGTCCCTGCCCAGGGTGGAATGAGATGAGCTTTAAAGTCCCAAAATCAAACCATTTGGGAATTCTGTTATTTCATTGTTTGCCATCAGTGGATGGAGCAGGACTGGACAGCATGGACAGCAGGATGAGAGGGGGGTGAAGCATCAGGATATTCATGGCTTGTCATCCTTGGAGTGTGTTTTGGTCTCTGGGAAAGACATCCTGGACTGTCTTGGTAGCAGAGGGACTGATGAGAGGAGCAGAGGCTGCCAGAACAGGGCTCATGTCCTTCCAGTCCTTCCTGGGGGTTGTTGGTAGTCAAACACCAGCTGCTCCAGCTCTGTCTCAGATTGTGCTTGGAGATAGCTCAGGAGCTTCAGGCCAGTTGTATCTCTGAGCTGGGCATCCTTTAGTGACCAGTGATTCCCTTGAGTTCCTGTGATTAGCAGGGTGGTGGGGCTTTTTATGGCCTTTGCTTTTCCCATTTGTCAATAACACAGGGAACACATCCCACTTTTGGTCATGGCAAACTCTGCTAATTAATACCTGTGTAAGTCTTGGGTGTACAGACATGAAAACTGCATGTTAACAAACCCAAGGAAGCTGATTTACCCCTCCAGGGCTCTTGATGGGTGGAAATATCCCAACTTGGTCCCAAGCTGGACCTTCTCTGACCTTTCTTCCTCTCCCTGGTCCTGCAGGTGGCTGGAAGTGCAGATGGTTACCCTGACCTGCACCCAGCGCTGGGTCCAGTACCTCCAGTTGCTCCAGGAATCCATCTGGCCTGGAGGAGTTTTACCAGCAGTGCCTAAACCCCCCAGGACAGAGGAGCAGAAGAAGGCAACAGCAGAGCAGGCCCTGCAGAGCCTGATGGGGATCTTGCCCAGTAAGTGTGTCCCAGAGACTTGTCAGCTGCCCTGGGATAGGAAAGTGGCTGGGGAACGCTCCAGTGCACTGGAATCTCTGGAAATGTGGTTAAATACAGAGATGGAGGCTGCTCGTGCCAAGGCACTGGGAAACCTTCGTGACCCTTGAGGTTTGATGGTTTCCTGCAAGCAAAGCCCGGAGTTTTCCAGTTCTGGATAGTTTGTGTAAGGATTTGGGAAGCAGCCCAGCTCGGAGGGAAGGGATGTGTGATTCCCATGTGCAGCCAGGCCATGATTCAGTGCTCACAGTTCACCAAGGCAGGGCTCGGGACAGCTCTGCTCCCACCTGCTGCCAGAGGGTCCCATGGTGAGGAAAGTCACCATGCAAAGCTGTGGCTTTTCCACTGGACTGAAATCCCAAGCCCAGCTGCACAAGATTTCCCTCTCTGGAAGTTTGACACGGGGACCTTTGGCATTAAAGCAGCTGCTGCCTAATCCATGTGAGTGCAGTCTGAACTTTTAACTCCTTGATGTAGTGTGAAGGGCCCTCACTGTCCTTTGGGAATGAAAAAGCACTGCTGGTATGTGCCCTGCTAGCCCAGAATGCTTTCCTGGCACTCCCTCCTGCCCCAGCCTCAGAGCACCATCATAAGCTTTGACTCAGCACCCACCAGGAGAAGACTGACCTGTGGAAATATGCAGCTCCTAAAGCTTTGTCTGCAACACTTACAGATGTGATCCAAGAAATCCTTGGGACCAGGAAGTGTCAGATGAGCTGGAACCTGGTGCTGGAGTCGCTGAGCCACCCTGTGATAAACAGGTATGTGATTGTGTGCTTTACCCTGCTGGGCTCTGCTGGGCTCTGAGAGCTGTGCCCAGGATTTTGCCAGTGCTGGCACCAAACACGTCCAGCTTATTGTTCCAGACTTGCATCTGCATGTCCAGGACCTCAGTCTGGCTGCAGATCATTAAGCCAGTCTTGTTAATTATGTCGTTTGGCCTGCTTAGTTGGTGGATGTCAGGGAAGTAAGGCAAATCCTGGTTTAGTTTGGTTCTGGAGGAGCTGCAGGTCTGTGTAGGGGGTGTTTCTGTCTATTCCCAGTGCTGTGAGTCTGGACCACGAGGGTTTTGTGATGGACAGCAGAGAATTGAGGGTCAGACTGGACATCAGGAGGTATTTCTTCACTGAAGGGGTTGTTAAACATTGAAAAGGGCTGCCCAGGGTGGTGTTGGAGTCCCCATCTTCTGAGGTGTCCAGGGAAGAACAGGACGTGGCACTCAGTGCTCTGGGCTGAGTGACAAGGTGGGGATTGGGCACAGGTTGGACTCGATGATCTCAAAGGTCTTTTCTATCTTCAGTGATCCTGTGATCCTGTTAAACACATGTTTTGCTCCAGAAGATGCATTTGTGTTTTCTGTGCTGCTCAGCAGCTTCAACACCCACTGGTTTGGGGGAGGTGAAGAAAAGCTGAACCACTTCTGGAAACATTTCTCCTGGGGACCCAGTATTGTTCCTCTCTCCCCGGGAGCACTGGAACACTCCTTCCTTGTGCTGAGCTTTGCCTCCCACGCCCTGACCAGCCTAAGCTTTGTCTTTTCTCCATTCCAGGCACCTGGTGTTCTGCCTCCTGGACATTCTGCTGGAGTTCTTGGTTCTGAAGGGCTCCAGCAAGGAGCCTGAGGCTGCAGCTGCCACACCGTGTGCCTGCAGTGGCCCAGGCAAAGGTGTCCCAGCACTTTAACCAGGGCTGGTGCCCCAGCAGTGGAGGAGAGAAGCAGCCACAGGCATGGAGTGATTGGATTTTCAGCCTTCACTGAATGTGCCTGGGAGCTTCCTGTAAGGAATTTCTCCAGCTGGTGCTAAATGAAGCTGCTTCCAGGCTTCCCTGTTTCAGCTGAGGGGGATCAAACCCAGTGTGCAGCATCTGTTCCATTGCTGACCTGATGGAGAGCCTGGAAGGAACCAGCCTGACCAGTTGGAGAAGGAACCACAGACCCTGTGGTCTTGCCCCACCCTTGTGAACATCTCTGACTTCTACAGAGAGCACAGATTTGCTTTTGTGGCTTCAGGGTCCACGTGGCACTGAGGGAGTTGGTGTGATGGGATCTTGCTGATGAATGTTTCTGCAGGACAGGTGAAGGGAGGTGCAGTGCTCTCCCTGCTGTCTGAGCCTGCCCTGTGCCTGCTCTGCACCATCTGTGTCACCAGAAGGAAGATGGGGAAAGGATGGAGTGTGGAGATGTGCTCCTGCAGTTCAGCATCCAACTGCCCAAATACCTGGGAGGTGAGAGCAGGGGTCAAAGGTGCTGCCCTGCCTTAGGGACAAAGATCAGCTGCTTCTCCCTGCCACTGCTCTCCATCCAACAGTAGGGTGCAGGCAGGCTGTGATCCTGGGAAAGAGACTCTCCTCAGGCTGGGAGGAGTGGTGGCTTGGCTGGACTTCAGCATTCACTTATTTTGTGCTTTCTGAGTCACCTTTTAGTCCCTGGGAAGGCATGGTCCAAAAGAGCTGACCCATGTGGGACACAGCAAGTAAATCAGCTCCCACACAAACATGGCTGTCACAGGAAGCTCTGGAAGAGGAATGAATACCTTGAGCCCAGGGGAATCCTGGCTGTGTGTCATGGACAGCCAGTGGGCTGGGCCCAGCAAAGGGCCTGCGAGCACTGCCTGAGCTCTGCTGTTCATGGCTGTGTCACTGGGCTTGCTGTGCTGTGCCTGCTGCTGCAGCAGCTCCGTGCAGGGCTCTGGAAAGCTGCTCACATCATGGAGCATGGATTTGGAGCTGCTTCTCCAGGTTGTCCAAGACTTGAGTGGTTTTGTGAGCTTTTCCTGTTGCTCAGCAGTCAGGTTCCTGGGAGTACAAAAGGACTCAGAACATGCACCAACAGGCCAGCCTGGTGACCTGCTTTGGTGTATTTTCTGGGAGAAATCTGGACTGACCAGTGCTGGGCTTGGCTGGTGAAGGTGTTCTCTGCAGATCAAAGGAGACTCCCCACAGGGCACCATGCAGGATCACATGTGGTGTCTGTGCTGCAGATGGTTCCATCTCACAGATCCATGGAATACCAGGCTGGAGGAGACTGCTGCAGTTTCTTGGAGCTGGATGCTCCACGGCATGTTTGGAGAGAAGGCAGTGTAACTCCAACATGCCTGTTCTGCTCTTCCCAAAGGAGCTGCTTAATAATGGATACTCAACAGTGTGAGCTGCTCTCTGCTTCTGTTGTTGAAAATACAGGAGGGATCATTTTGCTGCAAGCAAATAGATTTTTAGGGAGCTCTAAGGACGTCCCAAGAGCAGGCAGAATCCAGTGTCGTGAAGCAAATCAATTCTACATCACTTTTGGAGCCATTTCTCAGCAGGGAGGCTTTGGAGGTGGTAGACTGGCCACCTGCTTGGAGAAGAAGGGAGGTGTGTGTTAAGTTATTTAAGAGTAGATGAGGTGGAGAATACTTTGAGATAATCCCAAATTGCCAAGCAGCAGTTTGGGAAGCAGGATTCAGATAAATCCTTAAATATCTGCTTGGAGCAGCTGCTTCACCTTGTATTTCACTGCCAGGCTCCTGTTTCCCTCCTTTTTCCTCCTGCTTCCATTTGCCAGCCCAGCTGTCAGGAGGGGGACGAGGCACCATCAGCCAGAGGTGATGCAGCAAAGCCCTGTTGTGCTTGGTGGCTTCCCAGATGTTCCTGGTGTTCTTGTTTGCTGTTGCTTCCTAATGAATTGTGTGGCTTTGGAGCTCCAGGACTGTGGTCTGTCATTGATTAGGGACAATATTAAGAGGCTTTGCTGAAGAGGATCATGGAGTACAAATTATCCACTGCCAGCTCCAGGTTAGGGCACAAGTCTAAAACAGTCCCTACACACACTGGATGTGGCACTGGAAGGATGAGCTGACACTTCTCTGCCAGGAAGCCCAAATTCTCCCTGCTTTTATCCCCCATCTCTGAAATTACAGAAATGACTGAATACTCAGCCCTCCAGATGGAAATAATTTGTGATTACTGCCAGTTTGGGAGCTGGTGCTTTGCTGGGCTGGTGCAGCAGTGTTTTGGGGTTGTCCCAGAAGCAACGTCCCCCTCTGTGTTAAGACACAAAGAGCTGGGACAGAGAGAGAGAAAGGAGATTTACTTATCCCACTCTCAAGGCAGTGTGGGAGTTGGGAACAGACCTAAGGAGTTTGAGTTGCAAAATGGCTGTTTCCCTCTGCAGAGCCCCCTTGCTTCTCTCAGCTATGAGGGGTTTGAGCCCTTTCTCATGCTGTCCCTGGCTGGGTTCACATTCCCATTCTGTCCTTGGGAGGTGGTAGTACAGCCTTACAGCCGAGCTGAAGTGCCCAGGAGCAAATAGCCCCTCTCTGCATCGTGTTGTTAAGGAGTAAAACAAATCCAATAAAAAGCTCAGCTTTTTTTTCTACTGTGAGTTCTTTGCCTCACTGGGATTTTGGGATTAAATCGAGCACAATGGTGGCAGATAGAAACTTCTGCATTCAGGTGGGCTCAAAGTTTATTTCCATCGGACTAAGACTAGAAAAACTGCTTTGGTAAAACAAAATTGACAAAAAAACTTAAGCTCCCTCAGTGTGTCAGATTCCCAGCAAGCTCCTTTTTTTCTGCAGGAATTTATAGAAGGAATTTACAGGAGGTTCCAGCCACCTCTCTAAAGGGTGGGTGGTGAGAGCAGCCAGATTTGATCTCAGTGAAGAGTTGCAGCCTTGTGTCACGTTAGGTCAAGAGCAGTACCTGCCTCAGGTGGGTGCTCAGCTCTGCCTCTCCAGGTCCTTCTGGCTGTGTGTGATCTGCCTCCAGCTCACCACTTGCTGATTTTGTGAAGTGTTTCCCTTCCCGCTGCCTTAGTTTCCCACAGCTGACTGGAAGCTTCCTGGAAGCAGGGGTTGCTCCTGTGTGTGACTGAGTGCAGTGGTGTAGAGCTCCCGGGCACCACTCTAAGCTAAATAACTGTTTAACTGTGTTTTTAAGGGAAAAAAGTCCCACCATGCACTGACTCCCTGTCCTATTTCCTGTACTCAGCCCTTTGTATCAGCTGTTTGTGGTGCTGTTGGAGTCTGTGTGGAATTCTGCTGTCTGGAAAACCTGTTTAATTGTTAAATGGGGAGCAAACCTTCACTCCCATGTACTTGTGTGCAGTAATACTTTATTTCAAACTTACTTCTCTGTCAGAGTTTAAAATTTGCCTTTGGTCTCTAAGGTAGCCCTCGGGAAGAGAAGAACAAGTGGGGAAGAGGCTGGGTGTGAGTGGGAAGGGGGGAAGGTGTGTTCCAGGTGTCACAAAATGCGTGGCTGGGGCAGGTGGCAGTGGGGCTGGGACAGTTTTCCCTCCTGGCACACAGTGGGAGTGCTCAGACATGGGAAAGACCAAAGTCCTTAAAGCCTGGCCAGGAATCAGAACAATCTCCCACCCCATGAGCGTTGCTGCTTTCTCCCTGACACCAACTCCTTGATTTAGGCTCTCCAGGGAGTCTAAAACCAGGGAAGCAATGTGGATCATTTGCCTTTGTTCTGGCAATCAGGGAAAGACTCTCCTGGAAGCAGGGATTGTGCAGACCCATCTCCACATCCCTTGGGCAGTGCTGCTTAGGAAGCTTTCCTTGCTCTCAGTGCTGCAGTAGGAAAGCTGGTAAGCTGTAAGGAAGTAGGGAATGTCTGAAAACGAGGAATTCCACATGAAATTTGTAATATTATGTCAAAGGAAAAAAAAAAAAGAGGAAAGAAGAAAAACCTGATACAGTGAATGTTTGGGTCATGTATTTTTGTGGATTAGCTGTGCCACAAAGGAGCCCGTGCACCCTATGAAATCCATTCCCTGCACGCCAGCGAACATTTGTACAGCACATGATGTGGGATCATGGCTGAAGCCAAGTTCCCTGGGATAATATCCACCCCGGGATAGATTGGGCCATTTCCAGTGTCAACAGCCAGAGGATTAAGCATTTATCTCTGCAGAACAGGATAATTAATACCAGATCAAACTCGGGGCTGTGCTTGCAGCTGAATTTGCCCGAGCGTGGTTTCGCCGCTCGCGGCCGAGCCGTGGGCAGCGGGAGGATGTTCTGGGTGCTGCCAGGTGCAGGCATCCCCTCAGGATCCTGGAGTGGCACTGGGATGCCATCAGGCTTCCCAGATGAAGCTGAGATGGAGCTCTCCCATCGTGGCCACGTGGGCTGGGTGTTAATTTTTCACCCTTAGCACGAAGACTGTTCCGTCCAGCCAAAAGTTGGAAGAATGAAATCAGGGTGCTGTGATTTGCCATCTTCTGGGTTTAAATGGAAAATCCAGGTTTTGGCACTTCTGGCTTAGTTGAAATAAATGAATACCATTATCCTGGCCACAGTCCAGGTCAGGTAATTACATTCTTCCTACCTTAATGCCACTGCAGCCCCTGTCTCCGCTGGATATGCTATACTCCTTAATTCCTGTCTGGAACTTGCTTATTATGTTACAAAGTTGGTTTTTTTCCCCCCTCTCAGTAGAATTTGTGCACAGAGCACCAGCCAGGCCCCAGCACTCTGCTGAGCTGCTAAAACAGGGAAAAGCTGCCTCAGACATATATTGGGTTGTGCCTGGTGTTCTCCTGGCTTGTAAGGCCGTGGAGCTGGGAAGGAGGGTAACATGGAAGGTGAGAGAACTTGTTACAGCCCTGCTTAATTCAGTGCTTGCTGGAAACCTGCTTTTCTCCTCTGCCAGTTCCTGAGGCAGGTGAGTGTGTTCTGGGAGAAACTCAGAACTCGTGGATGTCTTACCATCCTCTCCTGTCATTTCTTCAAAGATTTTGGGAGACTAAAATATGTCCTTGATGGGGGGAAAGTCCTCCTGCCTTTAAGAATATTTGCCACGTCCAAACCTTGCTGATCAGGCAGAGCAGCCCTGCCTTGGTTTGAGGTCCAGCCCTGAGAGCCCCCATTTCCTGCAATGCCTGAGC
This sequence comes from Promerops cafer, assembly GCA_013398275.1. NCBI lineage: Eukaryota > Metazoa > Chordata > Aves > Passeriformes > Nectariniidae > Promerops > Promerops cafer. The sequence goes on from VZSE01008980.1 coordinate 1,181,409, forward strand.
TGGTTTGGAGTGCCTCTTTCCCTGTTGGAGCACAGCTCCTTGTCTGTGTTGGTGGCTCCTTGGCCTTTACATCTCCTGCAACTGATGCATTGAGTTGTTTTGATTTTTTTTTTTCCTTTTGAAAAGTATTTCAAGTCCCCTTCTTTCCTTACCCTTTCAATCCCACTCTTCCTCTCCCAGCCTTGCTGAGCAGGTGAAAAGGCTGCTCAAGCAGTACTTGAGGACAGCATCCCCCAATTCCACGTACTTCCTTCCTGTTCCCAGGCCCTGCCACTCCACCCCGGCCCTCGAGGACAAGGAGGGTTTGAGGGACAGCAGGGGTGAGGATCAAAGCCCCTAAACCACTGCTTAAAACACAGAGTGCCCACTGCTCCTCTGGAGTGTTGCATCTGGCAGAGCCTCATTAACCTTCTGCTTCCCCCTCCTACTCCTTTGCCCCTGAAAATCAACAAAGCCAAACATAACAAGTTGCCTTCCTGAAGCAGCCTGAAGTGTGTGTGCTTAGTGTGAAAAAGCAAAGCCAAGCCATTGGCCAAAGCCCCTTTTCTGTGCAGGCCACTTCACATTTATTACACTCCAAGCCGGAGCTCTTTAAGCCCTGATGCTCTTTAGAGTTGAGCTCTTTAACTTTCTCCCTTCCTCCCCTTGCAGGCTTCATTCTCCCCTTGCTCTGCTCCTTCCGCTCCCTCCGTTCCCTTTTGTCCTGTGAGAAGGAGTCTTTTAATCCCCTTGTACTGCAGATTAAGGCTGTTACAGCCTCCCTGAGCTGACATTTTCTCAGAGAGGCTCACAGCCAGACCTTTATGAGGGCTGTCTGTCTGTCTGTCTGTCTGTCTGCTGCCTTTCTCCTCGCCACTCTAACCTCCATCCCTGACCTTTCCCCGAGCAGGGAAGGGCTGTGGAGTGCAATCCCATGGGGGCACTGCCTGCGCTCAGCAGGGCTCGGCGTGCAGGAAATTAACACCCATGGAAATTAAGAAGTAAATAAAGAGAGAAAAAGAAAAGATGATGGGAATTAAGAGAGAGAACCAAAGCAACATTCGGCGTGTTTGGAAACCAAATGCTGGGCTGGGGTCTGAGTTTGTGAGTCAGCCTGTCTGTGAGGAGCCAGACCATTAACCTGGGACTCATTTCCAGAAGTCACCTTCCAGCACCTAAGGGAGCTTCCAAGAAGGCTGAAGAAGGACTGTTCACAAGGACATGGAGGGATAGGATAAGGGGGAATGGGTTTAAGCTGAAGGATAGAGTTATATTAAATATTGGAAAGAAATTCTCCTCTGTGAGGGTGGTCAGGCCCTGGCACAGGGTGCCCAGAGCAGCCTGGGACAGTGAGAGGTGTCCCTGCCCATGGCAGAGGGGTGGAACAAGATGAGCTTTAATGTCCTTTCCAATCCAAACCATTCTGGGATTTTTTTTTAGTAGGAGACTGGGGTTACCTGAAACCCAGACTTCAGTTTGCATTTGTTCCAAGAATAATGGATCCAGACACCCCCAAGTACAGAGGTAGATGCTGTTTGTGAGCTTACAGGGAATGAAGTGAATTCTGCTCCTGGGGGCTCTGTCTGTGACAGCAGATCTCCAACTGTTTGTCATCAAATGAGTACACTCACCCCTGGGACTGCAGAGTGGATTGATGTGCTGGTCCTTGTCCTGTGCACATTATAAAACCACAAAGGATCAAGGTAACTTGCCTAAAAGCGTGTTCTAATGGCAGACAAATCTTCCCGTGAGGTTTCTGTCTCGTCATCAGCCCTGCCACTGCTAAGTGTCCTTACAAGTGTCCCACAAGTGTCCCAGAGTTGCTGGCAAAGCCCCAAGCAAGGTGAAAATCTGGCCCTGAGATGCATTTCCCAGAGAAATGGTGTAAAGTGACCCCAGCAGGCCCCCTTTCAGGTTTGTGTCCGATACCTGAGGAGGCCCTGGGGAAGGGGAGAGGTATCTAACACGCTTTTTGAGCAGGGAGGGGACAGGTGGTGTTCTCTCAGAGCTCCTGCATGGACTTGGCCTGGCTAATCTGAGCCATCGTTCCACCCAGGTGTAAAAAGGGGTTTTTACCTGACCCAGAGCTGTGCAAACATCCCAACGCTGCCATGCTCCATGGTGAGCTGCCCCACCTGGCCTGAACTGGGGGAAATCACACAATACCTGTGACAAGTGAGTCCATAAAGGTCAAGTTTGTTTCCTGGGAGGCTTCACCTGCATCCATTTACACCTGGATCCTGTTTTATCTCCTTTGTGAAAGGACAGAGGTTTGACTTAGCTGTGAGAGCAGAGTCTCCACGTGTCTGGGGTTAGGAGATGTTTAACAGTTGAGTCCACCAGCTTTTACCAAAACAGATGGTGGCCACATATAAATAATAGACCAAAGAGACGTGGATTCCCATCCCTGGAAGTTCAAGGCCAGGCTGGACAGAGCTTGGAGCAATCTGGGATAGTGGAAGGTGTCCCTGCCCATCCTGTCCACGGCAGGGGCTGGAACTGGATGGGTTTTGAGGTCCCTCCCAACCCAAGCCATTCTGGGATTCTGTCAGAAGTTCTCCTGTGGGTGAGGGTCGGTGTGATGCAGAGTCCCCAGGCAGGTGCAAAGGAGAGCTGCTTTATTGCAAAAACCAGCCCTTTTTATGCAGTTAGCCCATTATCAGTTACGTAGTTTTAAATCATAACAAACATAATTGAACCAACCACCACACACCACAATGTGAACACATAATGGTTATGTAACTTGCTTTTCTACCTGCAATGCAGCTGAGTCACTTTCCCACAGTCCTCTTCTACTTAGCCAAAGTAGCAGGCCTGAGCCCTGAATTCACAAGGGTAACAAGGCCCTTATTTTGTAAGGATTTAGCTACATGCAACATTTTCCCATACTAACTGCTGCTGACAGGCCAGCTCGTGGCACTTGTGCTTTCCCATCCCTGCCCGAGCAAATGCAGAGGCTTCTAGGGGCAGCAGCAAAACTGCTTCCAAAGCCACTAATAAAAGAAATGCAACTTTCCCTTTTTGGGAACTCATTTCAGGGCAGAAGTCTCCTGGCAGCCCAGCCTGCTGATAATGAAATCAAACCAGGAGCTTGCCCCTGGAGGGTCCGGACGTGTGAACCACTGCCATGTCGAATCCGTATGAATCCTCCTCCAGGAAAGCCCCGGCCCTGTAATTACTGGTTTTCTAGCCAGCAGCCTTTTCTTTCTCTTTGTGTGGGCGCTCTCCCGCCTGCCTCTCCCTCGGTGAGCGCATCGTAAGAGGATGTTTGTAATGAAACTCGCCGGGCAGCCGCGGAGAACAAAGCGGGGCGCGGGCTGGGGACGCTGGAGGCGCTGGGCTCCGGCCTGGCCTGGGCGCGGCGGGCTGGGCAGCTCTCATTACCCCTCATCTTTCTGCAGGGAGGGCTGGGAGCCACGCTGGGCCCCGTTCCATAGCTACCCCAGCTCGCTCCCAAGCGTGCAGCCTGATGAAGGGACAGTCTCCCCAGCAACTGTAATGCCTTTTTGCACCGTGCCCTCTAATCTGAGGTAGAAATGTCACCGCTCCCAGCCCCGGCCGTGCTGGTGAGCACATATCCAGCTTCAGCCTTCTGGTTGCTGGGGTGAAAGGGCCTCTTCATCTCCACGGGGAGAGGCAGATGAATCCCTGGCTCCAACAAGGAACCTGCTTTTTATTTTTTTATGCATCACTCCCACCCCCCCATCCACCTCAAGGGCTCTTTATTATTCCTTTTAATTCTCGGCTGCGAGCGGGAGGGAGCAATAAGGCAAGGGGGGAAAAGCCCTCGCAGTGGGGAAAGGCCCCAGTCAGCAGTGTGTGAAAAGAGAAGGCAGCGTGGGGATTAGAAACGTCAGCTTCATGGGAAGTGATTGATATTTAATAGCTTCACTCGACTGCTGTGGGGCTGAGACATGCACAGCGCCCCAAGGGCAGCTCTGGGCCCTTGGAGAAACCCACTGGGCTTCCACTAGAAGGACTGGAATTCCACTTACCTGGGCTAGTGGAAGGTGTCCCTGCCCATGGCAGGGAATTGGGAATGAGATCATCTTTTAGGTCCCTTCCAAGCCAAACCACTCTGGGGTTCTGTGATGAGTGATGCATTTCTGGGTCTCTGGGATGGGTGAAAGAACCACGGGAAGTGAGCTGGGCTTACGTGAGGTCAGGTTGGCAGGTGAGGGGCTCATCCTCTCTGAGCCTGGCTGGCACAGGGTGCAGGACACAAGTCCTGGCACAGCAAACAGAGCTGAGCTCCCCTCCCTCCGATGGCCAAGAGCTCTTGTGACTTGTTTACTGCAAAAATGCTGCTGAATGCCCTGTCTGTAAAGTATTCTCCAGTTTGCTCGTGTTTGCAGCCACTTTTAGAGCATTAGCTCTGGGTTATCTCCTCTCCTCAACAGATACTCTGGTGCTTATCTGCCTCCTGTACAGTCAGGGCCACTGGAGGAATTCATCTGCGTGACAGGAGCGTGTTCCTGCACCAGCAGGGATTTCAGCAAGATTTTTATCTGATTAGGCCAACAAAAAGTCTTGGATTCGTCCCTCATCACAAGCATGCACTTGCTGCAAACACCAGCACCAAACTGCACGCTGATTTCTCACCCAGATCGCTTCCCGTGCCCCTCTGGACGCAGCCAAGGGAGAACAAGTGACTCTGAGAGGATGGAGACTGCTTCCCGTTGCTCCTTCTGTGACAAAGTGGTGAAGCCACTGGAGCCTTCCTGGCATGACTGGTGGGTGGTTCCCAGCACTGCACTTTATCATTATCTCAAAAGCCAACGTGCCTTTATTGTACCAAGGCTGCTCTGGGCTCCAATGCTCCATCAAGACCATTAAGCTTTTCCTTTCATCTGTTCAAGTGAATTCTATAAACTGCTTTTCTGGCTGCCACTCTCAACACACTTTTAAACACATCCTTGCATGTTCCGGGAGGTTTATTCACGTGCACCATTTGAAAATCCCCCTATCCTGTGAGGCAGGCACTCCCAATGTTTTTTGGCAATATTCCTGCCAGCACCTGCCTGGAAAAGCAGGATGCATTCCTGTCCATCCCTTGGCTCTTCTGTCTCGAGGAAAACAGCGTGCAGGGAATAAACAGCCACAATGCACCACAATTCTTTTTTAAAGGCTGGTCTTGTCCCAGTGTGCTCCATCAACAAAAATCACCTGTTCCACCCTCCTCGGCAAGGTTCACCTGGAGCCCAAAAGCCTCTTTGGAACGGTGCATACAAAAGTGCATCACAAAACAAGGCCTTGAAAATAACACTGATCTCTTTTGATCTCGTTCCTTGCCACGCCAGGCCGACGATCCCCAAGCCAAGAATGTCACTAACTTCTCATATTTCTCCTGGTCATTTCTGTCCTGGAACTGGAACACAGCCACAAGCGAAAGGGGGCTGGACGCCCTCGTGCCAGAGATCCAGATTGGAGAGACATTATCTCATCAATAGTGGACAACAACAAGGCTGGCACGCCATCAGGCAGCACATTCCCTGGAAGGTCCAGGGCACGTGGCAAGGGACACAGCAAGACTTAACTCCAGCATGGAAAGGTCCTGGCAGCCTTGGAAAAGTGTCTCCATGGAGCTGGAGAGCAGTGTAGGCCAGGGAGGCAGAGAACAGGCTGAGAACAGTTCCACAGCACAATGACTCGGAATGAAAAAGTCAGATTGAATGGAGGGAAGGAGGGGAACAGGACTGAAATCTCTGCAGTAGCTGAGGAAACTCAGTTTGTTCAGTCTGGAGAAGAGGAGGCTCAGGGGACACCTCATTTCTCTCTACAACTCCCTGACAGGAGGGTGTGGTGAGGTGGTGATCAGGCTCTTCTGGCCATGTCTCTAGTGAAAGGACCAGAGGAAACAGCCTGAAGTTGCATCAGGGGAGGTTCAGACTGGTCAGACTGAAAAAAGTTTGGCTGAAAAATCAGTCAGGCATTGGAATAAGTTGCCCAGGAAGGTGGTGGTGTCTGGATGTGGCACTTGGGGACATGGTTTAGGGGTGATTAGGATGTTGCTGGGTTGGTGGTTGGACTCGATGATCTTGAAGTTCTCTTCCAACTGTGATGGTTCTGTGAATTTATGTGAAATCCGCATTTCTTTGCTGTGGCTTGAGAGGAAGATTATGTGGCTGGAGGAGAGGAGCACACAAAGGTACCCTGAAACATCCGGGTGTGAGATCAGCGTGAGAGAGCAGGACTTACAGTCCTTCTCTGGGGTGGCAAACACGGAACTAAAGCTACATCTAAAGCTCCTAATAGCCTTTTGAAAGCTCCTTAGGCTGGTGTTGTCCTTGTGAGAAAGTTCATCTCCTGTGCTTGGCAGCAGCTGTGTTTAGCCTGGAGTGCAGCACAAGCACTGGCAGATAAGGTGGCACCGGGAGGTTTTGCAATCCCTGAGCCCTCTGGGTCCTTCTGGGGGAAAACTTCAGAAGGACCCGATTTCATCATGATGTGAAACTAGAAAATGGTTGCAGTAGGGGAAGAAATCACGTGGGAAAGAAAAGGAACAGCTTCATACACTCCTCATCCCCTCCAGCGCTGTCCCCAATCCCATTAAAGTGCCAGCTCTGATCCTGCAGGTGTGGAAAGCCTGGCAGGTGCCAGCAGTATTGCAACAGTGTGTTTGCAGGGAGCATCCTCCTGGAACAACCTTAAACTGCCAGAAAACCTGTCAGTTTAAGGTATGCTGCCTGAAGGAGTTGTGCTTGCGGGCCCCAGCACTGCAGGGACAGGTGGAGACACCTCCCTTGGCTTTGAGCACCTCTAGAGGGACCCAAGCTCTTCACATTTTTTTGGGGAATAAAATGCAGTGGGACCTGGGAGCTCCTAAATCCGTGTGTCCTGCTCCTGAGCCGTCAGGTCCAGCCTTGCCCACCCCAAGGATAAACCTTTGCTTGCTCCTTATCCCTGAGTGGATCCTGGGTGTTGTGGATGGACTTGGGGGTGAACATGCCCAGGAGTGTTTTCTCCGAATTTTTTTGTTCTGGGGAGCAGCCAAGCTGCAAAGCTGTTTGCCCTCACGCCTGCTCCCAACGCTCCAGTTCAAGGGATCGTGGGATAACAGAATTGTTTGGGTTGGAAAGCACATTAAAGCCCATCCCATCCCACCCCTGCCACGGCAGGGACACCTTCCACTATCCCAGGTTGCTCCAAGTCCCGTCCAACCTGCAGAGGAACATCTGGGCTGGTGTGACCCGCTGGCTGCAGGATCCACGAGAGGGAGCTTCGGATCATGCCTGAAGCCCTTTCCCAGGCCAAGCAGAATCACAAGATGGTGCTGTTGTCTCGGCCATCGCAGGGCCAGCGAGGGCCCGGGGGAAGCCCCTGGGCACAGGGGACCCTCGGGAGCCACCACAGCGCCCTGCGAGCTGCGGGCAGGACAGAGCCCAGCTCCTGGATGGGAGCTCCTCCCAAACTTGAGCCCACTTCCAGCCCTCCTCCAGGATGATAGAGAAGGCTCTGCCTGGTTCTTCTCAGGAAAAGCCGGTGGACCAGCGATCTGGAGAAAGAAACGCCAGCGAGTGTGGCTTCACATCCAACCTGCACTTCCCATGTCCTGAGATAACGGGCTGCCCCCAGGAGGAAGGGTCTGTGGGAGGAAGGGTTTATTAGGGGTAAAATCAACCACGGTAAGAGGTCCTGGGGGTGGGGACATAGGGGGGAGAAAGGACAGAGGGGGTGAGGGTGTCCCCATCCCTGGGGACCCGCAGCTCTGCCAAGTGTGGAGAGCCCTTGCTCACACGTCCCACGGGGAAAGCTCCAGCCTGGCCTTGAGGGAAAGTTTCCCATGAAAGATTCCCTGAAACTGGTACATTCCCACAACGGGCTTTGATTTCAGTGTATTGGCATTTTCCGATGAGAAACCACCCCGCTGGAAATTCCCAGCCAGCGGAGAGGAGCTCCCTGGTGTATCAGGGGAGGCATCCTGTCGCACGCAGCGGGAATTCAACACCAGCGGAGTCTTGTGTCTGGAGGCTCTGGGTAAAGGGGGGTGAAGTGCAGCCAGCACTGCTCCCAGCACAGCGAAGCCGTGGAGTCCTGCAGCTGAGCAGCTTCGCTCTCCGGGGGCTGCTCCTTGTTTTCCAAACGCTCTCCCCAAGAATTCCTCGTCCCTCAGGTTGATGCTGGCACCGGGGGCAGCGTGCGGGCAGCACAGACCAGAGGCAGGAGCAGCTGGGGCCTGGGGGCACTGGCAGCACAGCTGATGCCGTGGTGCAGGTCTGAAGATAAAGGGGGTCCATAAAATTTGAAATAATGGGAGAAACCAAGGCGAGCAAGTTAGATATTAGCAAATTTAGGTATTAGGAGGAAGTTCTTTGTTGTGAGGACGAAGAGGCACGTGTTGTCCAGAGAAGTTGAGGCTGTCCCATTTCTGGAGGTGTTCGAGGCCAGGTTTGGACAAGATCAGCTGCAGTCATTGGGCATTGAAGCCTAAGATGTGTCCAAGGCCAGGCTGGACAGGGCTTGGAGCAGCCTGGGACAGTGGAAGGTGTCCCTGCCCATGGCAGGGGTGGCACTGGATGGGCTTTAAGGTCCCTTCCAACCCAAACCATTCCATGTTTCTATGACCTGCTCTCAAACAGGTTTGGTTATTCAGTGATGCTGTTTCCACATCCCCACCACTCCCTAGTCCTGTGGCTCAGCTCTGGAGGAAATTTCTGGGTGTGCTACGGAGGCAGCTCTTCTTTTTTTAACTTTGGGGTTCCTCTAGAGTAATGACAGGTTCCTGCACCCCCAAGGGATGGATCATGGGACATTGCTGTGAGGGGGGACACTGAAACACTCTGGACTCACCTCAGTGGTTGGAAAAATGATCTGGGTTTCTGGCAGTCCTTGAGCAGTTGCTGAGGTAGGGCAGGCGAGGCAAGGTATGTGGAGACAGGGAATGGGGCAGGCTGGCTGCTGGCCCTGGAAAAGACACTGCCCTCCTAGGACTTCTCTCCCTTTGTGAAAAACCAAAAGCTGGCCCTCTACTCTTAAAAGCAGCCCAACATTTGGCTCTTGATGCTTCTCTTTGGTGTCATCACTGGCTGCAGGGGAGGTGCTCGCCTCGGGTGTCCTCGCACAGAGAGCAGGAGCTCCAGGGCAGGTGTCCCCACTCTCCAGGGGACATGTGCTGCTCTCAGGAGGTTTCCAGCCCTGTCCCTGCCATGCAGGGCCTCGCCCTCCATGAGTCCTTAGTGGGATGGAAGTGATGGAGCCAGAGAACAAACCACAGATAGGTCACAATGCCCCCTCTCTGGCCAGGCTCTCCCCATCCACGCTGGATTCCTCTGTCACACATCTCCTCAAGGCTGCTGCACGAGAGCGAAGGAGAACAGACTGCAGCCACGGATTTCCCCAGGGCTTTGTCCAGTCTGGAATGCCTTCCCTGGAGGGCTCTCTCAGCCCTCCTGGGATCACGTAGCAGGCCTGCTGCAGCTCTGATGGAAACCGTGCCCCGGCCCCGTGGCAGGTACTTCATCTGGGCCCGGAGGCTCCCTTCTCCGCGCTTGTTTTCCTGCTGGTTGTCTCTCCAGCGAGTCCCTTTGAGAGGCCTGCACTTCTCAGATGTTATGTCTGGAAGTTTGCTCTGTTTTTTTGGCTAAGAGGCCCAGGGTCTGGAAGCAGAGAGGCTTTTATGGGAACCCAAGTCCCCTTTTGACACGACTTCCTTGTGCTTAAATTTCAGGTTGAGTTACAGGCTCGAACAATTTCTGGTTGGATATCTTTCATTGTCAGAGGGGATTAGGGCAGTGATTATTTACATGCACCTCTATTACACAGAGTCTGTTTCTTTTCTTTCCTTTCTTTTTCCCCCAAGTAATTCCCCATAATATGCAAACCTTGATTGAAGCAGCCCCATAGATGGGGGAGAGGGAGTGAATGAGGCTCCTGCTGTGCAAAGTGAAGATCTCTGAACTGGGAGATGCCTGTAGGCCTGATGATTATGGAATCCCAGAATTATCTGGATTGGAAGGGACCCTAAAAATCATCTCATTCCATCCCCCTGCCACGGACAGGGGCACCTTCCACTAGACCAGGTTGTTCAGAGCCCCATCCAACCTAGCTTGGTGCTTTGGGAGAGCATCCTCTTCATCCTCCTCCCTCCACACGTATCCCAGGCAGGCAGGTTCCTGGAGCATCACCTCTCTGCAGTGCTGGAGCTGGTTCCAGCAGAGGCTGAATGCCTGGCACGCTGGGTTTGATCTAGGGCAGCTCCTCTGGAGCTTTGGCTGCTCCCCAAGAAATAGGGAGATTTTTTTTAGAACCCAGCGTGCATGAGTTTTAAAAGGGATTTTTGATAGAAGTCCCATTTACTCCTTTATTTGGCTTGGGAGGCTGCAGTGGAACAGATTTCTTTACATATCCTTGAGTGTTATTTGATTAAGGTTATGACTGCTAATAAACACTCCAGGGCCATTCTCCATCCCCACCACTTGTAATTCAGGCAAACTGTTGCCTGCATGGGACTACACCTTTTTTATATCAGTACAAGGGACCAGAGTGCTGATTCTGCTCCCCTTTCATCAGCTGGCCAGTGAATTGCTCACTTTGATTTATTCCAGCTTTATAATGTAAGGGAAAACAGAAATGGGAGGGGTGCCAGGAGCGTTTCTGGCACAATAACCAGTTTACTTCCTTTTCCTCCTCTTTGCCATTTAGAATCACAAGTTCTTCTATAAAACAGCTACGAGAAGAGCATACATTACCCTCGAGGAAGAAAAGTTGAAGCTGCAGAATCAAACTAACAGACCCCAAAATCTTGTTTGAAATGTAGGAGAAGCAGGTCTTGCTTGGAAAGGCAGAGGAAGGAAGGGAGCCCAGAGGACTCTGTTCTACCTGTCACCTAGAAAATGAGTGTATTTCTTAGTGTGCTTTGGTTTTGCAATGTAAGTAAATATTTGTAATTTTTCCATGAAGGAAAAGAGAGGAATTGATACAGACACCTGTGGTACCAGCATGGCCACAGCTGTGGTGGGACATCTCAGCACCCAGGGAGGGTGGTGAGTGACTCTCAGCCAAAACCAGCGAGCCCTGGGCTAAGGAAGGAGGGTCAGGCTCTTCTAGGGCACTCAGCATGTCTGGAGAGGAGGAGGCAGAGCCTCAGCACTCAGACACTCAGACACTGGCAAGTGCAGTCACCAACATGTGGGGAATAACCAGGGCACTGCAGAAGTTTAACAAATAACAACTGTGCCACCTGCAGTGAAATCAGGACGTGCTTGGGTGCACCCAGGGAGCGTCTGAAAACACCCCCTGATGGCCAGGTGGGGATCCAGGAGAGCACAGAGCCTGCTCCAAGCTGCCCTGCTCCCCTTTCCCCTGCAGGCTGGGGGCCTTGCTGGCTTTTCCTGGCCCTGCAGCAGCATCTCTCCAGAGCAGCCACAACAAGTTGGGCCCTGCACTAATGAAATGCTGTGTGGGCCAGTCCCTAATTACACCCATCAGTTAAGCTGTCAGAGGGAGCTCTTGGCCTCCGTGGTTCATTATTAGATGCTGGGCCTTGATGAGCTGCAGTCAGGCATGAAAGGGCAACCTGAGCCCATGGAGGTCTCCACTCCCCCAAGGAGCTCCGGGGGTTTAGGACTAGACCTGGTTTTTCAAGTCTGAGCTTTACCTATTGCAGGGAGAAAGCTGAGAGTAAGGAAAGGAGGAGAGATTCAGAAGCCTTTTCACTTTTTCTGGCCTTTTAGAATCTTCAGGCTGCAGCATTTTGAAGACAAGAAGCCACTGCCTTCAGTGTAGGCTTTTCTGCATGAAATCTTAAGGAACTGCAGCTCTGTACACTCAGCTTCACTACAAATGGGATGCAGGGATGAGTCCAAGCCATGACATCTTTCAGCCACATCTGGATTTCCAAGTGTCCCAAAGGATGGTGTTGGGGGGCTCTTTCTCCACATCATGGTCCCTTCAAATTCACACCAGACCCAGTGGGAAACAGACAGATGATGGGGTTTAATGACAACAGCACCAGTTTATTTGAACCAGGGTCTTTATGGGGAGATGTGTTTGTTTTCTCAGGCCACACATTATTAACTAATCCCTAGACTTTGTTTTAATAGTCTCATTGTGAGCAACTTCCCACTTCTCACCCCTTTTCTCCACCAGAACACTCTGGCTCTGGAGTGGTGTGTAAGGCACCCCGGGCTGCTGCTGCAGGGGATGGATTCCCATTCAGCAATCCTGCTGAATCCCACAGAACCCTCTTTCTTACTGGGAAGGTCAGACTGGGAACTCCTGCTGCTCTTTGGACAAGATCAGCTACAGTCATTAGGCATCAAGGCCTGATAGGTGTTCCAAGGCCAGGCTGGACAGGGCTTGGAGCAGCTTGGGATAGTGGAAGGTGTCCCTGCCCAAATGGAACAGGATGAGCTTTTGGAATGCTCTGTCCAGGGAGGTGGTGGAGTGGATCCATCCCTGGGTGTGTTTAAGAACAGACTGGATGTGGCACTCAGTGCCATGGTTTGGTTGAGGTCTTAGGGCTGGGTTGGACTCAGTCTTAAAGGTCCCTTCCAACCTGGTGATTCTGTGATTAAGGTCTCTTCCAACCCAAACCATTCTGGGATTCTATGATTCTGTTCCCTCTTGGTATGAAGGGGCAATAATATTTTTTTTGTCTTCCCCATGTATGAGCCCCATTCTTATTCCAAAGCCCCTTTTCCCAGCTTCTCCTCTCCCAGGACAAGTCTGCCCCTTGCTGGATGCCTGTACTGGGAGAGAAGAGCCCATCTGCCAAGAGCTCCAAGTGAACACTTCCAGGACCTTGTTCTGGAGTATTTGCTTATGTTAAACCAGGAGACAACAGACTTTTTGCTATTCCTTCTGCGAGGAACGAGGGATTTGTCTTTACAAACCAGCCCTGGGTCTGCTGATGGACAAAACCAGCACTGAGAGAGAAAGGAATCAATGGGAAGGATCCCACTGAGTGATGGATGGAAAAGAAGATATTTGCCTTTACAAACAAACTGTAGGTGTGCTGAGAAATGGAATTGGATATTGAAAGATGAAAGGAACAATGGGGAAAACCCATAAGTTCCATAGGAATTAAAAATTAAAGGGGGGTTATACATTAAAGGGGAATCTCAGGGATTAGGCATTCTGGGAAGTCTGTGCCTCTCAAGTGCCTCAGCCCATGGGGAAAGAGAGAGGGAAATGTGGCTGGGAAATTGGGATAAAAAGGAGGCTGCATCCTCCAAAAACTGGAGAGACCCCATGGGAAATGCCCCATGGCCTCTCCCTTGATTCGAATAAAGTTCCAGCACTCCTCTGTCTCCTTTTTGGACATAAACCTCTGGCATTTGTGGGTTAATTTTCCTGACACTTCCTAGATTCGAGCAGCATTGAAATAATGACTCGTGGCTGTGCATGAGGTGCTGGGCAAAGCCAGGGTGCTGTTCCCGGGATGGGCTTTTGGGCAACAGCTTCTCCTCACCAGCTTTCCCACCTGTGACTGTCACAGAGCCTCCTCCATCCGCCCCAGCCTTTGCCTGCCAAGCAGGAATCTGAAACCAAACAGGCTGTGCTGGAGGGCTGGCGGAGCTCGGGGGTCTCTGCTGTGGAGCTGCACGCAGCTGTTGATCACCAAATACCTCTGGCTCCCAGCAGCTGGCTGGTGTTTATCTTTGCCTGGATATCTGCTGGCCCAGCCCAGGCTGCGTGGCCAAGCCAAACACAGAGGGAGCTGAGGGCGTTTGCACGTGGGGCTTGTGCGTGCCCCCGCGGGCAAACGGGGCTTCTGTCCTGCTGCCGCGCCTGGACGTGGCCAGCAGTGGCCTGTGTTAGTGAAACGGGCCCCTTGCTGGAGGCACAGGTGAGTTAAGGTGCACCAGTGTGGCTCAGAGAAGTTCTCCTGCTCAGGAATTCCCTGAGTTCTCGCTAAGCCTTGTGAAGCTTCTGAGATAAAGTGGAAAAATGCAGAACTTCCCAAATCTCCCAGCATCGGGCACACGGAGGCTTTGAAGTGCATCTCAAAGGCAGTTCCCTGGGCCACCCCTTTGGGAAAGGAGGAGGAGGAGGAGGGCTAACAAAGTAAACTGTACCACCTGCAGAAGAGAAGGAGGGTTGACCCTATGGCTCCAATTAACCTGTCCTCACAGGTGTGTGAGGGCACGAGGTCAGATAAGTCAGGCTCAGGAGAAGCTGAGTTTTCCTGGGAAGGATTGAGAGAGGCAGCTTTTGCCTGTTTGATGTCCTTTTTGTGGCAAGAAGCAGGCAGCGACCTCAGAGATGAAAGGCTTGAGGAGTAGCAAGGAGGATGTGAGTGTGTTATACCCTGATTTTTCTGAAGGCTTGCACATTTCTTTTTTTCCCTGTTCCCAGGTCCTTTCTATAACAGAGCATCCTGAGCTACCACACGACAGCAGAGGATGTCCTGGCTGCATCTGAGTTGCTGTTTCTGTGATAAGGGAGGGTTTAGCTGAACTTCTGGGTGGTGGGAACCAACTGGAGTTTCCTTTCATTGAATTTTAACTGCGAGTGTCCAGAGAAGCACAAGGTTGTGTTGCTGAATGTTGTGAAGCTTCCAGCTGAAGGGTTTGTGGTTTTTGTTTACCACGCAGTTGGCTGGCTATTTACTATTGTTTTGTGAAGAGAGTTTGAGGTCCTGGTTGCTGCTGACCCTCCCCTGAGGCTTCAGAGGCTGTCAGGCACTGGGAGTTGGGGCCCTGGCTGCACAGGATGCTGTGCTTGGACTTCTCTGAGCCCTGTGCAGTCTTGCAGTTCCCCACACTGAGCTCTCAGGGCTGCACGGGACAAGCTGCAGTGCTGGCTCTTGGAGAGGGTGCTTTTTGGGAGCTGGGAAGCTGGAGGCCTGTGCTGAGCTGTGTTTTGGGCTGTGCACGACTGACTGAGGGGGGTGAGTTTGCTTATCCCTGCTCTGCCTCCTGCTCTGTGAGTACAGTGAGTGCTTTCCATGGACATTGTGCAACAAAGGCCAGGGCTCCTTCTAAAGCAGCTCTGCTTTCTTGGCTGTAAATGCCCAGTTTTCCTTCAGGTCCAGCTCTGGTATTTATCAATTAACTTCCTCCAGATCCTGGGAACAGGCACAGCTGTCCTTCCCCTCAGCCCGGAGCACCCACTTCCTCCTGCCTTACCTCATCCTGCAATTACTGTCCCTCAGGGCACCCTGGGCTGCAGCAGCTTCTCCATCTGTCCTGTCTTCTGTGCATGCAGCAAAGCCTCAGAGGAAACGGGGATGGAAGAGAAAGAAGCCAGCTGCCCAGGAGTGGTGTCCAGGCAGGAGCGTGCTGTGCCTTGCCCCTGGGGACAGTGGGGCTGAGCCTGCCACGGGGACCTGGGGCTGGAATGAGGGTAAGGGGCTGCCAGGAGGCTCCAGCTGGAGGCTGGGTGATGAAAAGCCCTGCAGAGGCTGTAGTGGCTCCTGTTCCCACCTACAATGACAAACCCTTGGGCTCTCCAGCCTTTGCTGTAGGTGAGAGACGTCTCCAAAGGGAGAGCCCCTCCTTCTGGAAGGAGAAGGGCAGGAAGGGAGGAGTTCAGCTGGACCAGACTCTCTAATGATGAACTCGTCAGCTGTTAATGAGCTGAGGGGATGTGGCAGCCCATGGATTTGTTGGACTCCGTGTGCAGTGGTTGCTCCTCTGAAAAGCCAGGAGTCTCCTGACCAGCAGAGGTGCAGCCCCTTCCTTTCCTCTGTGGCACACTGGGAACGGGCTGGTCACACACCGGGGTCAGCGGGCTGCCCTGAAAAGAGGAGTAAAGACCTGCACAGAAACCCCACTGTGCCCTGGGGAGATGGTGGTGGAGACAGCTCAGGAGGCATCCCCATGGCAGGCACAGCTCCATCCCCTCTGATTTATTGTCCTTGCAGCCTTATTTCCAGATTGTACAGGGAAGCATCACCTTTGGCTTTGCCTCATCAGATGTGCTCTGAGCAGAGCTAAGCAGGGCTGACAGGTCAGGCTCTGCAGCTTCCTTGGAGCTGGCACAGCGTGGAGGGGCTTCCCCCTGAGCCCAGGGTGGATCGGGGCACCTGTGGGACTGGTGATGGGGTGCAGTGGCACCTCAGCCTGGCCCCCTCCCCATCCCAGAGGCACCGAAAATCCCGAGGGAAATTCCCAGGGTTCTGTGCCTTGGTGCAGAGGGAGAGTGGCCTTGCTCTGCCCCTGGACAGCCCTGCCAGACAGCAGAGGGAAGGGGGGACAGCAAAATATCCCCGGTGCTGGCTTCAAATTCCAGTCAGCTTCAAGTGCTTGTCCTGCCTGCTGGGAGCAGAGGGGCTGGGCAGAGCTGCCTGGGAGGCTGTGGAGCTGCAGGAAGGTGATATGCTGAGAAAATACCATGTTCTTCCCTGGGTGCTGCTGCTCTTCCTCAGCGTCCCCTGTCACCACCCCCAGGGTCTGTGGCAGCCCAGCCCGTGCTGTGTCCCCCTGTCCTGGTGAGGGGTGTCCCATGCAGGGCCAGGTACTTGGGCACTGCCATGGACATTTTTAATTGGTTTTCTCCCCTTCCCTTGTTTTGTTGGGAAGAACAAGCCAGAGTCAAAACCCAGCTGCTGTCAACGGGGGTCCTGTGGGTATTTGTGTCCTGAAATCCAACTTTCCTTTCTGAGCTGTTGAATTTTGTTGTTTCTGGCCCCCACTTATTCGGGGAACAGACATCCTGTTCTTCTCCATCCTCTCCATGTCCCTTGGCTGATGTTTGGTGTTAGCTGAGGACATTTGGTAGCCCACTGTGCAAGTCACCATGGGAAGACAACATTTTCCCTATAAGTTACACAGGGGCATTGTTCCCTGCTTTAATGTGCTCTAATTTAAACAAAATGATATTTTTGAAGAAGTTTCTGGGGTTTGCTGCAGAGCTCTGTTGTTAAATAGGTTTGGGGATTTTTGGAGAGAGGGGATTCTGCCTCTGAGTTAAGGTTGCTGAGTCGGGCAGCTCTTACAAGCAGAGCTGTATGGAAATGTGTGTGAGCCCTCCTAAACCTCCTTGCAATTCCCTGAACTCCAGCGTGGCTCTGACGATGCTCGGAGGGGGAACTTCACGCTGGAGTCACCTGGCACTGGTCCCAGTCAGGATGGAGGTCACTTCTATTGACCTGAGCTGCATTCAAAACAATCACTTAGGTGTGAAAAAATCCACTGCCTGTTCCCAGGGCTCCTTAGTCCCCACCCAGTGTATTTTTAAAATATTCATAATGAGCTGTCATCTTGGCCAGGGCTCACTTGGCCATTGAGGGCTGGTGGTAGCAGTGAGACCTCAATGTGCAGGCAAAGGAATGAGGGGCTTTCTGCTGGTTTATTGTTTTCCCCTGCTCTGTCTTGAGCTGTTTGGAGTCCTGCAGTGGTTTCCAGCAGCTGGCCCAGCCATCATCCCGATCGTGTTGCTCTGTGCTTCACTGAGCTGGGGGGACTTGGCAAGCCAGCAGCTGTCCCAGAGCCTGAGCCATGAATGAGCTCAGAGGGGAAGGAGAGAGGCTTGGATGGGAGAAAGTGTATTAGTGGTGGCTTATTTTCCAAGTGAGAGGCTGACAGAGCTGGCTGGATCCAGGCACAGCCTGAGCAGGTGCTGTGTGTGCTTTGCCCTCCCGTGTTTCTCCTCCCTTGTCCGTGCCTGGGCCCTTCTGGAGCTCTTGGGGTGAGGGGTGGCCACAAGAAGCTCCTCAAATTGGCCTTTCTGACCATCCCTGCAGCACCAGGCCCTGGGCTCTGCTCATCCCTGCCCTGGGAGCTCCCAGGCACTTCTGCCAATCTGTTCCAGGGCTGATTCCCAGCTGGTCTTGGCTCTTCCCACCCTGATGCCCCTCACAGATCTATTTTTTAAGCTGTGTTTCAGCCTTGAATGCAACCTGCTGACAGCCTGTCGGAGGTTTTATGCTGCAAATCCCAAGTGCCAGAGCTGCTTCAAAAGGGGTTTTGAGCAAGATATCCTCAGTGTCCCTTGCAGCATCCTTGTGTCCAGTGCAGCACTGTCCCCTCATATCAGACCAGACCTAACAGCTCAAGCTGCTGTGAGAGTCTCAGGATATTTTTTACCATGCACGAGGTAGGGATGAGAGTTTCAGCCCTTATTTCATGCTTGTGCCCTCAAACCAATGTCTCAAAATGATGTGGGCTGTGTTTAAAGCTTCCTTAAAATAATCCACACAGACCCAGTAAAGCTGTAGCATGGTGTGGGAGTGTGATTCCCTTCTTTGGTGCCTAAAACACTCGAGGAACGTGGTGACCCCTCTCTGAAATGTGGCTTGCGGAGCAAAATCCCACTTCTGAGTGGGTGTGTGTGAAGTGGGGGCAAAGCAGAGAAATGTGCTGTGGTGCTTTCCTTGGGTGAGAAGAGTTGGGCAAAGCAGCCCAGGCTGCTCCTGCTTTTAAAGAGCTCATCTTTAACTGGTTTGCTTTTAAAGAGCTCATCTTTAACTGGTTTGCTGCCTCCAGCACCGAGGGCAGCCCTGGGGCCTGCTGGGGGTTCCACCTGCAAGGCACTCGGGTTTGTGGAGATGGTGACCATGTGTGGCAGGATGATCTCCAGCAAGGGCTGGGGAAGGCTGAATCCAAAGCTCCTGTGAGACTCTGCGTGCTCTGAGCTTTAGTATGAGAGAAAATAAGGGACTGCTTTGCCCTTCCCCACACAGGGACTGTGGCAGCGTGTTCTCACTCTTGCTCTGCTGTTCCCTTCATCTGGGTGTGAACAGACAGGTGTCTGCTGAGGAGGGCAGGAGCCTCCCTTGAAATGGAAAATGTGAACCCCCTCCCTCCCAATTATTATAATTTTGAAATTAAGGGGCTCTCAGGCAAAGAGATGGGAATAGCAATAACAGTTCTTTATTAGGAAAATTAAAAATACAAATGCAAAGTACAAAAAAGAAACCCCTGGCAGAGTCAGAATCCCCCTGGCAGAGTCAGAACCCCCCTGACACCCTGCTGGGCAGGGGCTGGCACAGCCCCATCCCATGGGGGCTGCAATCCCCCTGCAGGGGCAGATGTGGCTCTGCTGGAGCAGGGTCCTGGCCAAGGGGGGAGTTTCCTCTGCAGCTCCAGGGGTGCTGTGGATGGGCCTGGGCTCCCTCTGGGAATGCAGGGCAGGAGAAAGCTGCTCCTCTGGGAATGCAGGGGGAAAAGGCTGCTGGGGTGTGCAGGGTCAGATTCTATCCAGGTAGGAATGCTGGGCTCCTCCCCTGGGGGAGCATCTCCCATGGGATGCTGGAATTGGATCAGCCCTGCAGGGAGGCTCCATGGCCATGGACAGCAGAGATTTCCCTGAGGGAGGATTGGCTGGGGGAGAGATAAAGAAAAGTGCCCCAGCTGGTGTGATCAGGTGGCCATGAACAGGAGAGAACTGGCCCAGCTCTGACAGGTGCCAGTGGAACACACACCCCCAGCCACATCCTGCCTTTGCAGCCCAGGACACCCTTTCCCACCAAGCCTTGGCTTCTCTGGTGTCTGACAGAAGCTCCCTGTGGCTGCAGGGTTGGCTGCTCTGCCTTGATCTCATCCCCTGGCATCTGGGAAGCTCCTGACCTGTGTCCTTCCTGGCCTGCATCCCGTCTCTCCATGGTGACAACCGTTTGGGCTCATCCCCCAAAACGTTTTGCTGGACCTCTCGGTTTAGGTTTGTGCTGGATCCTGCAGGCTTTATCAAGGATGGTGCTCTGAGTGCCATTCACAGGCCATGCCCCATCCTTCCTGCTGCTATGTCTCAGCACAGCTGCCCTGGTGTACTGCATCCTGCTGTGAGGGCAGGATCAGCTGTGGGTGCTGGGCAAACCCCTTTGTTTATGGGAGGGGTGGACTGAAGGCCAAGTTCTTGGTTGGTTTTGGGCTTCTCAGGCTTGTTTTCTTCCAACCTCTGCCCTCAGGGAGCACAGAAGAACCACAAAGTGGGGCAGTGGTAAGCACAGGGCTGAGATCAGCTGTGGCTGTTGATGCCTTAAGGTTTCAGCCTTTCTATTTTCCAAATCCTGTGCATGGCTCTAAACTCCATATAAAGTGTCAGCTGCTGTCTCCACATCCTGGTCAGACAAAACAATTCCTCTGGGCCTGGGACCCAAGGACACCCGACAGCCTCAGGCCCCAAAAAGTAGAAACAGAAGTGACCTGGGGAGGAGCAAACTGGGGGAATGTGACTTCATTACCTGAAGCTGCAATTGGAGGATTAACCCCTGATATGCAAATAGACCAAACTTATAATTGTCTGAAAAATCCACGAGCATTGTCCACCTTGGGTGCAGCCTCTGGGAGGCTCTGACTGCCCCAGGTGGATCTGTGGCAATAATAAATTTAATAAATCCCTTTAATAAATACTCACATTATGCTCTAGGCAGCCATTCCAAGGCATCACTGCAAGTGAGGGAACAATCCACCTTTTCTACCTTAGTGCTCGTTGCAGGTGCCAGGTCCTTCCAGGCAGAGGCCATGCTCTGGCAGGGAACAGCCAGTAATTGTGGGGAGAACACTTGTGGGTTTATTTAGATACCAGTGCCCTGCTGCTCTTTTGAGGGTGTTTGTTACCCGGCACTTGAAGCTACAATTTTTTTGCTGTGCACCTGAAAGGGCTTTTTAATTTGTGAGAAGAGGGCTGGGATGCTTTTTAAGTCATGGAAGGGAACTGGTCAGGGGAGACAGTCTCACTTCTTTGACATAATGTGGAACTGCAGTAGTGAAATCCACATTAAATTAAGACAGATGAGTGCGGAAGGAGTTGTTGGAGGAGTTTGCTGTGTGTAGCACAAGAGAGCCAAATCTGTGTTCCCCTGGTTGTGTCTCAACACCACAGATGCCTGAAGCTGCCTGGCACGGGGCTGTTTCTGCTCAGATTGAGTTGAAATAGGAGTTTTCACAGGATGACATTGAGCTCTGAATGAAGGCTTTGGCTCTGTCACAATTTTTCTGCACTGAGAGGAGGGAGCTCTGGCCTCTGCTGCTTTCTCTGACAAGAAACCCTGTTTTGAAGTGTACAGGAGAGCACTAAATCTCAGCTCCCTGTGAGTTATTTCCTTTGAGCTCTTGATTTCACTCTAGCACATGCACCCCCGGTACGATCCAGGATGGATGAGGTTCCATCCATTTCTTGTGAATACCTCATGGATCCCCAACAGCTGCCAGCAATTTATTTTGGGTACAATCAGTTAACGTTTTGGTGAAGTGCTTTGAAGAGGAACAGCATCCTCAAACGCTGAGCTTTGTTTCATTATTAGTGCTATTTAACATCTCTATGCAGCTGAACTACTGTCAGACATGCTCACTGAATAACAAGGTTTGTGTCTGGATCTTCTCTGCAGAGGCAGATTTCTGGCCCAGGGGTGGTGCAGTGATCTAACAGAGTCTGCAGTTATATAGTGCCTGTCATCCCCCTCTCCCAACATGCTTTACAGGCACCACTTAATTCTCACCACTTGGTAGGGCGGGCTGGCAATCCATCATCTGTGATTCCATGATATCCACGCAGAGGCTGAGGGAGAAAGGGTGACCTTTGTGAGGTGAAACAGGAAGGAATTAGACCCAGATTCCCCAGAACCTGCTCTCCCCACTGCAGTTCAGTGCCCTTGCACTGCATCCATACCACGGCCTCATAGGAACCTCTCCCACTCCTTGCAAAGGGATCTGGCAGCTGCTGTCTTTAGATATTCTTATTTTGGATCAAAAAGCCCAGTTTGCTGCTGTGCAAAAAGCTTGTGCACTGCAGAGGTTGAAATCCAAAGAAGCAGGAGACATCCAGGGTAAACAGGAAAGCAGGAATGAGCGACTGCTGAAGCCATGTGAAGTTTGGAGTGAGGTTTCTGTCACCAAGGGATGGGTTGTTGTCTTTGCTTTCTCTTCTTGTGATGCCACCTGGGGACCAGCTATTGATTATGTTATTTAATTCCATTTCTGGCCAGCAGGATTGCTGGGAGAGCTCTCCAAGGAGCTGCTGTTTGGGATGCTGTGGGAAACCAGTCTGAGCAGAGGCCACCCAGCAGCCTAAATCCCCCTCCTGGGAGTGGGGCAGGGACTGAGCCAGTCCCTCTGTGTCAGAGCAGGGCAGCTTTCCTGCTCTCTCCTGGGGCTGTCCAAACTGATGGCTGTCAATCCCCCTTTTTGCCAGAAACATTTTAAAAAGTCCCTCTGAAACTGAGGATGTGATATGAGGAGATGGAGCTGAGGAACTCCATCACGTCTTGGACGTGAACACGTAGCCTAGAAGACTTTGAAAGCAGTTCCTCCCCTCTGTGCATCCCCCAACCCACCCCAGGACAGCACTAACGTGGAAATGAAATAAATTAACTGCCTCTGCTATTCTGACAGATAAAGAGCAGCTCTTCATGAGGGCCCTCGGTGGTGTTCTCCCTGCCAAGAGTCATTTCAACAGCGTCCTTAGTGTCAGGAAAATTCATCCACAAACACCAGAGGTTGATGTCCAAAAAGGAGACAGAGGAGTCCTGGAACATTATTTGAATAAAGGGAGAAGCCATGGGGCATTTCCCCTGGGGTCTCACAGATTTTTGGAGGATGCAGCCTCCTTTTTATCCCAATTTCCCAGCCACATTTCCCTCTCTCTTTCCCCATTGGCTGAGGCACTTGAGAGGCACAGACTTCCCAGAATGCCTAATCCCTGAGATTCCCCTTTAATGTATAACCCCCCTTTAATTTTTAATTCCTATGGAATGTATGGGTTTTCCCCATTGTTCCTTTCATCTTTCAATATCCAATTCCATTTCTCAGCACACCTAAAGTTTGTTTGTAAAGGCAAATATCTTCTTTTCCATCCATCACTCAGTGGGATCCTTCCCACTGATTCTTTTCTCTCTCAGTGCTGGTTTTATCCACCAGCAGACCCAGGGCTGGTTTGTAAAGACAAATCCCTCGTTCCTCTCATTAGTGACTTCTCTCTGCTGAAGCACCAGCGAGAGCTGACGGGGGAGACCCCTGGGTCAGTGCTGTGCTGAACATCTGTCTGCAGCTCCAGCTGTTTGCACCCTGCGTGGGGAACCTCCTTCCCTCAGCCCCACGCCGGGACACGGATTCACAGCTCCCTCCAAGGCTCGGCGATTGCTCGCAGCAAAGTTCGGGGTGACCGACAGTCGGAGCAGGGAAAATCCCTCCTGCTGGCTCACAGCTTTATAAACGCCCTGCTCCTCGCAGGGAGGGATTTTCCTGCTAGCCCGGCAGCCGTGATGGGCGAAAAGTGCCCTAAGCAGCCCTCAGTGGGATTGGGAATTGGGGCCCCTTCACCACCGCAGCCGATTTATCCTCTTAACGTGCTCATTAAGAAAACAAGGTTATCTGCATCTTAAAGCAGGGAATAGACTCTGTTACTGCCCTCAGGTCTCCTTGGTCCCAGTGCCTGCAGCTGGTGCTTTACTGGAGTCTTAAATGTCCCCCTGCTCACCGGGTCCAGGGCCTGCAAAGGGATTCGAGGTGCCTGAATATGGCCCTTGAGGACTGCCACAAAAGTGCATCCCAGGGAAGGGATGCAAAACACTTTAACCCCTGTAAAAGCCCACACAGAAGCCTTGTGGTGTTAAACAGAGGTGGTGTACAGAAAGGGTGATAAAGCACTGAAATCATCTGCTGGGGAGGTGGTGGAGTCACCATCCCTGGGTGTGGTTAACACAGACTGGATGTGGCACTCGGTGCCAGGGTTTGGTTGAGGTGTTGGGGCTGGGTTGGGCTTGATGATCTTGGAGGTCTCTTCCAACCTGGAGATTCTGGGATTCTGTGAAACCTTCAGACTCGCCAGCTGAGGCTGCCCAGGTCCCTGTGTGTGCCAGGTTTGTGTGTGAAGCTCTCTCCTGCAGGCAATGCTGTGCAGGGTCATCTCTGCCCAGTGAGCTGAGGTTCAGGATTGGCAGCCTGATAAAATAAACCAGCCAAAAATTTGCCTGGAATTCTAAAGTCTGGTTTAGGGCTGTTAAATTTGAAACCAATCAAGCCAAACTTTGAAAGCCATTTACTTTCTGAACTCTTCTTTGCTTGCTTGTTCAAATACTGGGAGGGAAGCCAGCTCTGGAAATGAAGTCACTTTTGAAAATGGCTGCTCTCCCCAGAAGGAGGCTCTGAAAATTCCCATTGTAATTTAAAGTCATTTTCCCCCACTCCTCCACCCCCCAAAAAATATTATGAACTTGGCTTCTGAATCAGCCCCTCCCATATGTCCTCAAATTAAAAAAGTTTTGGGATGGGGGGGGGAAGACACTGGCACTGCAAGACCTTTTTTATGACACCGATTTTATTGCATAGGATTCAGCCCATTGACAGGCTGTAAAAGTTTATTGGAAGCAGATAGAGCCCGTCAATGGGCTGACCAGTGCCCCTGGCTGGGATTCCTCCCCGGGCTGCTGCAGAAGGGATGTGGCTTTGTGGCATTTTCTGCTCTTTGGCTGGGTCATCCCTGGGGAGAATTCCCTGCAGGGAAATGCCCGCGGGGAGCCACCGGCACTGCACAGGGTGTGAGCCGGTTCTCACTGAGACGCGGTGCTGACGGGCTCCGTGGTGAATCTTTGGGGTGAAATGCATGGCCGGGGCTATCCGTGCAAGTAGGGCTCTCCCTGGCAGCTGGACTGCACCTGGATAAAATTCCCGTGAGTGCGAGGGCACTGCGGGGGCGGCGTCAGCATCGGGTGCGAGCTCTTCTGAGAAGAGGAGCATCCCTCTCACAGAGCCCACCAGAAAACCTGCAAACCAAGGCCGTGCTGTCACTTGGGACTCTCGTGAGCTTGGAAGGGAGCTTTTTCTCAGGAAAATGGCTCTTGGTTCCAAAGGAAAGCTGTTACTAGTTCCTGTGTGCTTTTGCAGGATACCTGGCCCAGCTGTGGCACAAGTTTAATGTGCCTTGGGTGTGCAAAAGCCTTGGAAGTGTTGGGGGCTGCCCACCACATTGTGCTGCCTCGTCCCTCAGGGGCTTTGGAGTTTCTCCCAGCAGTCCTTGGTGATTTGGGTCAGTTGACCTTAGGTGCAAGGTGAGTTTTGCCTTTACCTGTGCTCTGTGCGTGTTCCCCGCTTTGTGCTGAGCTGCTGCAGCAAAGTTTGGCCAAAACAGAGTGAGATCCCCAGCGGGGGGCAGGGTGCCAGATCTGCTGTGTTCCCAGGGCAATGAACTTGAATAACTCTTTCCCTTTGAGACACCCAGAGACCCTCAGCAGGACAGGGCTGTGTCCCCCTGCCAGACCCCTCACCTCGTTGGCCTGTGCCAGTTTGGCTGTGCTGTCAGCAGTCGTTTTCTGGGGGGGCAGCATTAGGTAAGCCCCTGGTTTTGTATCCACAACAGAGTTGCATCAAGGTTGCCGCGTGTCATTTCATCACTCTGGCAAACGACAGGCTCGGGGCTTGGAGTGTGGAACCTTATTTTTTAATAAAGGAAAAATCTTTGCACTTTTTATTCTGCAGCTGTCAGCGATCTCACTTGGCTCGGCCCTGGAGGAGTTCAGCTGGCCCTCGTGTTAAGGAAAACCAACAAATTAGTACAGATGTTTTTCTGAGAGCTACGGGGATCAGGGATCAGTGATTTAATACTGCCTGATATTTGATAGAGGACGCCCAGGGAATATGTGCTGGAAACCAGGAAGTAATATTACTTGAAATCAAAATATAAATATGTTCCTAAAGGTTTAGGTAATTTTTTGCAATTTCCCCTTGTACAGTTTTAAATGAGGTCTCTCCTCCTCCTCCTGTTCTCACTACACTTGTTCATGTAGGAGCTGGATTCAAAAAGCCTGGGAGTAAAATGGAGGCTTTCTGGGGGAGTTTTGTAGAATCATAGAGTCCCAGAATGGTTTGTGTTAGAAACGACCTTCAAGGTCATCTCATTCCACCCCTGCCATGGCAAGGACACCTTCCCCTATCCCAGGCTGCTCCAAGCCCCAATGTCCAGCCTGGCCTTGGGCACTGCCAGGGATCCAGGGGCAGCCACAGCTGCTCTGGGCACCCTGTGCCAGGGCCTGCCCACCCTCACAGGGAACAATTCCTAATTCCCAATATCCCATCCATCCCTGCCCTCTGGCAGTGGGAGCCATTCCCTGTGTCCTGTCCCTCCATCCCTTGTCCCCAGTCCCTCTCCAGCTCTCCTGGAGCCCCTTCAGGCCCTGCAAGGGGCTCTGAGCTCTCCCTGGAGCCTTCTCTTCTCCAGGTGAGCACCCCCAGCTCTCCCAGCCTGGCTCCAGAGCAGAGGGGCTCCAGCCCTGGGAGCATCTCTGTGATCTCCTCTGGACTCACTCCAGTAAGCCAACAGCTGAGGAGCACACATTTAAAAGCAGATATTTTGGGAGGAAAGTAGCCTTCAGTGCCAGAGGTAGAATTTTGCCTTTGGGAAGCATTCAGGCTTCGGGATCCACCATTCATTGTGCCCTCCCTGCTTCTTCCAACCCTGAGAACTCATGAGAATCAGAATATTCCATGATCCTGTAACTCTGGGAACTGAGTTGGACCCACAAGGATCATCAATTCCACCTCCTGGCCTTCAGCTTAGAGCTCCTGCCCAGATACATCTTTAGGAAGGGACAGCACGGGGATGGGAAGTCACTGTGGCACCTCTCCTGTTGTTGACATGCCAACAAGTTATTTTTCCGAGGGCTTTGGGGCATCACTGATTCCTGATGGTCCAAAAGGCCCCAAGTCTGTTGCCTTTCAGCATTTTATATTCACGCATGTGTACAAGGTATGAAACCAAGTGTAGGAAGGGACCCTCAAGTCATTTTCCACAGGTTCTGGATTTGGGGGACACCTCTGAGTAGACTTACCAGGACCATGAGGAGTATCTGCAATTCTTCTCGGTGGCTCTGGCCACTTAGGGCCTCCTGCTGTGTCATGCTGGTGAGTCTGTGCCTGCCACATCTCCTCCACGGGGTTTTTGTGTTGCTCAACGGCTTCACCGCTGCTGGGTTGGGTTTGCTGATACCTAAATAACTCACAGCATGAGAATTCATTCACACCCTCCAAAAACCACAAGATATGGAAAAATTCATGTTATTCTTGACTCTCAAAAACATAGCAGTGACTGAGATGAAGTCATAAGGGCTCTGCAATGATCATCAGGGGGATTCTGAAGTAATTCCCAGGCCCTCTCTCTGTCCCTGGGATGCCCAGGGTACCCCAGCTGTCTGGCAGAGGGGAGTGCATTGCTCAGTACTGGCAATTTTGGAGTGAAAAACGACATTTCTGCTCAACTTGCTGCTGCCCCACTTGGAGCCTGCAGGGCCTCACAAGCAGGCACAAGATGCCAGGGTTGTGGCTGAAGATTTTTGGGTTGGAAAACTTGCTGGCTCCTGAAGGTCACACCACAGCTGACCTCCCAGGCTGCTGCTGGGCCTGGGGCAGGGCAGTGATGCTGCTGGAGCTGAGGTGCATCCTCTGGGTAATATGGAACTCGGGAGCATTAGGAAGTTTGGCTGCTCAAACCCCATTGCTTCATTCTGGAAGATGACACAACCAGCAACTCTTTCCCCTCACATTTCCCTTCTTGCCCTTGGGTGAGATCCCAAACCCTTCCTGATGTGTAATGGATTTACTGGTCCCTCATCAGCGGGATGTTGTTCTGTCCTGGTGCTCGTGGCTGTTTCAGAGTGTTGCAGCTTTTGGTGTGTGCCTGGAAACATCCCCAGTGTTCACCCTTGTGCTGCAGCTCGTGGATTTGGACTCAAGTAAATGAACTTCTCATGAATGTCAAGTTGTGTTGTACTGAAAACAAAACTCATTAGAAGCCAGTGGTCATGGAAGTGTTGAGCCGAGGAAATCCAGAGCAGGGAGTGACAATGTCCTGCCCTTCACACCGGGGAAATTCCTGCTGTGGCTGTTCCTTTCCCTTCTCTCCTCCAGTTGTGCCTTCCTGCAGCACACGGAGACTCAAGGGTCGCTTGCCCATCCTAGCCCAGGATTTCTTGGCTTGCTGGGATTCTGTAACTCTTTTGGTAGTCCTTCTACAGGGATAGGAAGGCTGAGGTTTTTGTAACGGCTCAGTTGGCTTTAAATTGTATAAACTTCATACTCTTTTTACATCCAGCCTGCAAACTTAAGGAACGTATTCAACTCCGAAACAATTTCTCAACTTAGTGACAAATCTGCTTCCTATAAACCCAAGCTGTTGGCATTTGCTCTTACGCTCCTTTAATGCTTTATTAATGAAGTTCTTTTACAGCTGTTCCATTATTTCACCTGGGATAAGAGTCAGGGTCACAGGTGGATAATTATGTGGGTCATCCTGTTTCTATCCTCTTAAAAATCTGGCACGACATAAGCTTTCTTCCAGCCCTCAGTGTTCCAAAGACTTATTAAAAGTCAACATTAACAATCCAGAGCACTCTCTGGCCAGGACTCTTTTAAATACGAGTTCTCTGTGCTTGCTGATTTCAAAAGACCTCATTTACTAGCTGTGGCTTAACATCCTCCTTAGTTGCTGTTGGATTAGGAGCTATTTCATCATTGCGTGACACAAGCAAATCCCGTGGCTTCCTCTCGAATCCCGAAGGGCCGCGGTACCTTGGAGCTGTGGAAATGCCCCTGCTCTCCTTGGCTGAGTTGATTGGACTCCTTCTGTCGAGTCAATACCATTGTTGGGGGGGGTTGTTCCTCTAGAGTTAGCTGAGGGCTTTGTCCCAAAGGGAATGATGCAGAGATTTGCTGTTTCCAGGCAGGGAGATCATCACCACGGGGTGAGGAGCTGCACGTGGCACAAAGCATCAGTCAAGGGGAAGGGAGAAAAGGAAAAAGGGGCAAGGAAGCTTTTCTGCAGTGGAGATTGTCCTAGTGGGAGGGTAGAGAGTACATTCACATCTAGACTCAGGAATGAGGGAATCCCAGAATGGTTTGGGTTGGAAGGAACCTTAAAACCCACCTTGTCCCACCCCTGCCATGGCAGGGACACCTTCCACTGTCCCAGGTTGCTCTAAGCCCCATCCAGCCTGGCCTTGGACACTCCCAGGGATCATGGGGCAGCCACAGATTCTCTCTGGGCACCCTGTGCCAGGGCCTCCCCACCCTCCCAGGGAGGAATTCCTTCCCAATATCCCATCTAAACCTCTTTCAGTTTAAAGCCTTTCCCCCTTGTTCTATAGAAACGTTCCAGAGGAAACCTCTGGGACATGTTAGGGTGGGATAGGGGCCATGTGCGTGGCCCTTGGAGAAAGGACTCTTGGATCACAGCAGGATGATGATGGGGTGAAGGCAGAAAGTGGGAAAAGGCCTTCTGGGTTGGCACTGAAGGGACATCCGTGGCATTACTGGCACAAGAACGTATAAAGGGGTAACCAGAGAGAAAACCAGATTTAGCTGGGGTCCCCCAGAGACTCTCCTTGGAGAGGTGCTGCTAACGTGGAAATGAAATGTGAGAAGGGGAGCAAAGGAACAGTGGTTTAGCAGTGAGCCAGGGAGGCAGGAGCAGAAGACAGGCTGAGTGGAAGTCATCCTTTAAGTGCTGCCACATGGATAGAAGAGCTTGGATCAGCTGAGGAAGAACTGGCACTGCACATCTGAGGCAGGAGTTCTGCCCAGGCTAGGCTGGGAAGGGTTGCAGAAGTGGAAGGCAGGAAAGCCTTGACCACAGACAGGGAGTGGCCAAAATGGTACAATGTGGGTGTTGAAGTCTCTCTTATTACTGGACAACTCAATGTTTCCTGCTTGAAACGGGAAGTAGAACATGAACTGATGTGTGGTGGTGTCTGGCCAAAGTGGTGAGCAGGATGAGCTCGGTTCGTAGGTGGTTGGTTAAAGATGAGCTTTGTTTTGGGGAAAGAATCATGGAGAAACAGCTGCTGGATCGCTTCTGCTTTATCACAGCTGAGCTCTGAATCTCTGGAAATAAAGTGCCACATATGATGTGGGAGATTTTTTTGCTCCTCTTGGTGGGTGAGAAGCAATGGAGCACAGAATGGGAGTTCAATAACCATGAGCAGTAAGCAGAGGTGGCTCCCAGCTTCCTATAATTATGCTTTTCTCTGCTTCAGACAGTTTAAAATTAGCCTGTGTGCCAATTCCATGTTCCTGCAGACCTATACAGGGATTTTAAGCTTTGTATTGCAAAAAATGAGCTATTCAGAAATAAAAAATTTCCAAAGCTTCCATGAAGGCTTCTGTTGCCTTTTCTGATCCCACATCAATTGAATATGTGCTGCCTCAAGGTTTAGCCCATTTAATCAATCCCGAGTTAAAAATCTGGGGCAAGTTTGGCATAAATAGTACCCAGATTCCCATCAAACTGCTCTGTGAACATCTTGCAAATAAATGTGTCTCAGTGCAAAGAAACTCTACACCTGTGACCTGTGTTACTTGTGATGGCTCCAGATCTCTCTTGAAATGGAATCCTCGAATTTTGTCGTTTTTTGCCTGGTGTTTACTCGAGTACTTGCTATGACACAGAAGAAAACAAGTCAGTGTCAGGGAATAGTGGCTACTTGTGGTGATTTATCCTCAGCCAGATAATTTAATTGCCTTTCCTGCTGGGTAACCAGATATGAGGATGGGGAAGAGTAACCTTGGATATCTTCAGCTTGCAGGTTGTTGGCACTGCGCTGAGCTCCTTTCCCGGCCCTGGGAAGCACGGTCTGGAGGCTGCTGTGAAAAGGTAGAAGGGAGCAGGAGAAAACCAGACACAGAACAGTTGCTGGTGGTTCTCTGCCAAAACAGAAAACTTAATAAAGTGAGATTTTGCCAGGCATGGAGGAAAAAAAAAACCCCACACTCAAACCCGAAGTGTTTCATAATCCCTGAGGCTGTGGATGATAGGAGAGGGAATACCTGTGTCAGTGCTGCCAGGCAGGGAGTGAGGATGGGATTAGCTTTTGAGGTGGCTGTTGCAGTGGGGAGAAACCCCCTCCCTCCTGGGTGGGGAACAAACCCCTGGATGTAATTTGTCATGGATAAAGTTTGCACGTAAATCACCAGGTGCATAAACAGAGGAGGAAGGAACGCTGGCCAGGAAAGCTGTGCCTGGGAGGGTTCGGGGCTGACCTAGGCTTGGGTCTCTTGTGGTTTTTGTATTGCGAATAAGAAGGCAAGTATCGTGCTGGGAAGTATAAACAGGGCTCTCAAGCCTTCAGGCTCCACATTAACGTGCTGTCAGCTGTCTCTGGGAGGAGCTGGTGGAAGCTGGGATGGCGGGGATTATCTTTAAGGGTTCTGGACGTCCGTACTCAGGTGTCAAAGTCAGCAATGTGTGCATATTCATCCCTCCTCAGACTTACAAGTGCCTCAGGAGTGATGGAGAATAACAAAGGTGTGCAGTGCCCGTGGCACCTTTCCTCTCTCTGGTGGCTCCTCTGGGAGCTTTGAACTGCTAAAGGGGTGAGGAGTCACCAGGCGTTGGGACAAAAGCCATTGCCAAGCGGCAAATTGTTCTCAGTGCTGCGAACCCTGGAATGACTCTGACAGTTTAATAGGGAGCAGCTTTCTTAAGCCTTCCAGGAGAAAAGGATTCCATTTAACAGGAGCGGCAGCTTTTGGGTGAGGATACGGTTAGGTGGGATTTGAGCTCGGAGCAGACCCAAGTCATGAAATTACCCGGTAGCACCAGGACTTGCACATTCTCCAGTTTGCTCCTCCTGACTTTGGAGGGCAGATGAGTTGGGAACTGGGCCCCCACGCCTCACCCTGCCAGCTGGGAGCCTGTGGCAGATGTTGGAAGGGAGGATGTGTATTCCCTCTGTGCCACCGACCCTCTGTTACTCACGTGGGAAATTTGGCAATGCAGGAATGCAACACCCAAAGCTGGGATCGGTCACCCTGTTGCAAGGATTTGTAATGTTTGAGGAAAGCACCTTTTCTGGAATGTGCTGGGTGTTTCAGCTTTGGTGTAACCACTCGAGTGTCCCCACAGGGTTTTAACGATGTGTTGCAGAACAATTTGCAGTGTCCTGTGTGCAGAAATTCAGAAGTCTGAGCTGGGAGTTGTCATAAACCAGCCTTTGTTGTCGAGAGCCTTGGGGATTTATGAAACTGGAGGATGTGATGATAACATGAGTAGCTGCAGGACTCTTCCCTCTGAAAGATAGCTTTGGTCTCCAAACCTGCATGGTCCCAGAGGTGGGCGAGGTGTAGGGAGAGGAGCTGCTGAAGTCTGACACGTGGGAGGTATGGGTGTGGGAATTGGGATGCTGAACTCCTTCCCAGCACTGGTGTGTGACTTCTGGGTGAGCCCCTGTGAGTCACAGGAACCAGTGATAACGATAATCCTTTGCTCCAGTCCTGTCTGGCTGCTTCACCAGACTCCAAACTTTCTGGGAAGGAACATCCTCTATTATTATCATTATTAGCACAATTGTGGTGCCACAGCCACAAACTTTATCATCTGTTCCTGTGTTTTGCTGAACTGTAGTGAAGCAACCAAAGTTTTGGTAATGTGCAACTCTAACCTGACTCAACAGGAGCTGAAATTGAGAGCCAGGCTTTTATTGTTTCCATCACAACTGATCCATGGGTCTCCTCAGGTACTTCTGACTGCAAAATGGGATGGGATATGCTGGTTTGCCTTCAAATCTAGTTGGGGCATGATCGCTGGGGAAGTCAGCTGAGATTTAGATGTTCACACCTCACGTGGGTTCAGGCAGATTCCACTGACCCTAATTCCTCAGCTGGACCCAAACTGACCCACAGATGTTCCCAGCTGTTTGGGAAGCCCACGGATGCCCGGTGGTGTTGGAGGCAGGATGGGGCAGGATGTTGCAGCACCCAAAAGCAGCGTTTCCCTGGAGGGGGCAGATCAGTGAATTTCCCTGCGTGTAGCTGAGAGCAACGAGGAGCTCCCCACGGAGAGGCTGTGCTCTGCAGGGTGCCAACATCCCCGTGCTCGTTATCAAAAACGTAAGCAAACAACAAATTAAACCCAATTATGTTTGTTTCCCAGGCCTTTGTTTATACAGGGGATTAAGCCTGGCTTCAGCTGTTGGGGTTTGGCAGGGGACAGAGCACAGTTCCAGCTGAACCTGGCTCTGCTCTGCGGCCAGGGAGGAATTGCTGCCTAGAGGAAGAGAAGTGCAAACCAGCAGTTACTGAAGCACTGATGGATTTTTAGGTATGCAAGGGCATCTGGGGTGTCTGCGTGCTGTAGGCTGAAAAAAAAAAAAAGTGGTTTTTTCTTTATTTTCCTTGTCCTTAAGAACTCTGCAGGTGTTTGAGGCTGAAGCACCTCAGCATTTCACAGAATATTTGGAGTTGGAAGGGACCCACAAGGATCATCAAGTCCGGCTCTTAAGTGGCATCACTTGGCACTGTCAGCTGAGGAATCTCCTTGGCTGTTTGTTGGTTTGTTGGCAGGGATGGAGCAAGGTGTCAAGAAAATCAGAGGGGAGATCTGAATGGCCAAGAGGGGACTTGTTGATAATATGGGTGTTTTCTACAGGAAACTTCAAAGCACTGCTTTTAACTGAAAATGGGAATCCAAGAACTAAATTAGAGGGGTTGTGTCGTATGGAAGGAAATAAATCAAGCCTGAACTTTTTTGGGGGGGATAACTTCCTGATAAATCCCCCAAACTAAGACTGCCTGTGTCAGCAGCATATGTGAACTCTTTCACTAAAATTGGAAGACCTCCTCCAAGAGGGATCAAAGGGAAGGAGGCTCATCCCCACTGCCTCTGCAGATCTATTTGCCTCAAATGCACTTGCTAAAAAACACAAAAAGTATCTCGAGGAATGCTGCCTTTAAAAACAAGTTGTTCAACCTGGGAACTGCATTTTGGAGGCTGGTACTGAAGCAGATGCCAAGTTTCCCTCAGTGCTGTCCATCCAAATGCTGTGTTTAATTTTACAGACTTTCTGGAGCTCCAGGGAGAAGAGCCATAGGGAGATACTGCAAGAATTTCATCCCAAGCATCCAAATGCCTTATTCCTAAAAGTAGCTGGAATGCTAATGCTAGTTTGTGTGTGATTATTATTTATGTTTGATTATGTGTGATTGTTTCAGGAGAAGTAGTGATAGGACAGGGACTAACAGGTTCAGACTGAAAGAGGGGAACTTTACCTTAGATATAGAGAAGAAATTCTTGGCTGTGAGGGTGGGGAGGCCCTGGCACAGATTTTCCAGAGCTGCCCCTGAATCCCTGGCAGTGTCCAAGGCCAGGTTGGATGGGGCTTGGAGCACCCTGGGACAGTGGAAGGTGTCCCTGCCCTTGGCAGGGAGGGAGTGGAATGAGATGAACTTTAAGGTCCCCTCTTACCCAAACCATTCTGGGATTCTGTGATTATTACAGGTAATCAAAAACTCTTAATCTCCCAGTGCTGAAATATCACAGCAACATCATCTTGCTGAATGTTGTCACCAAAGCATTTGGAAATGGCTTTTCTAGTCACATATTAGCAGCTGAAGCTCATCTGTTAGTTGCATGTGCTGATGAAAGGCAAACAAAAGAGAATTTCTGTGGTTGGATGCACAGGTGGGACCTTGCAACTGAGATGTCCTGTTCTGAGGAGCTCTGTGTTAGCTGGAGGCAGGTTTTGGGGGGTGCCATAAACCCAACCTCTGGCCTGTGCTTGCTTTTGTTATAGCCAAGCAGATGAACTGTGCAGCAAAATCAATCCTTGTGCTTCCTGAGGAGCTGAGGTGAAGCTGTGACATCCTGGATCCACTTGGATTCTGGATCCCCATCCCTGGAAGTGTCCAAGGCCAGGCTGGACAGGGCTTGGAGCAGCCTGGGACAGTGGAAGGTGTCCCTGCCCATGGCAGGAGGTGGGACTGGATGAGCTGTAAGATCCCATCCAACCCAAACCACTGTTGATCCTGTTCCATGACTCCAGGTGTACTCCAGCTCTGGGCTTTGCCAAAGGCATTGCCTGCTGTTTGCTGCTTCTCCTGCCCCCTCCTCCTTCCAGCCACTGGCTGCAGTTTGTGTTTCCCCTTTTATTGCCTTTGGCTCTGTCACGATGGGCGGTGCAGTATTTTTGTTCTTCACTTAATAATCTTTTGGCGGCTGTTGGACATCATTTCTCATTGTATTGGTGGAGGATTAGCTGAGATGATGGGAGATATTTCCTGTCTTAGCCAGCGGGATGGGCTTTGCAGGGCTTGTGCCTTCTTTTCACATGGTGTAATGCTTTGTTTGGGAATGTGCAGAGGCAGCTCGGCGATGGGAAGAAAGCGCAGCCCCTGAAGCACGATCACTTTTATTTGTGGCAAGAAGCCATGGGACAGGCAAAATCACTGGTATTCCCAGGCTGGGCAGACCTCAGGGCTGGGGCTTGAGGTCACTGGTGTCTGCTCATGGCTCGGCAGTGTGTTGGGGGGAAAATAGATTCCCTTTATTTATCCCAAGCTTGTGTTTATCAAATCATAAAATCACAGAATAGGTTGGAAAAGACATTAAAGATTAGTTTGTTCCAACTTCCTGCCATGGGCAGGGCAGGGCCACTTTCCACCAGGCCAGGCTGCTCTAATCCCAATCCAACTTGGCCCTGAACACCTGCAGGGATGAGGAGTCCATTTGTTGCAGGTTTTCTTTTGGAAAGGTTGGTGAACTTGGATGCTCCTGGTACCATCTGCTTCATACCTGTAGTTGTTGAGGGATGCTGCAGGGATGCTGTCAGGAAGTCTGGGAGAGGCTGTGGCTAATGAAGGAGCAGAGGGAATGTGGCCATCAGGGTGGGTGCAGAAGTGTGTCTGCAACCATGTCTGCAGGGCAACAGCAAACAAGCATTTCTGCAGAAAACAAAGCAATCCTGGAAAAAGGTTGAATTTCTGGGAAAGTGGTTGGGGAAGGGTGGGTCTGGGTCCTGGTGACGGTATGAGGGTGTTATCTGGCATCACTCAGGAACCACAGCCCCTCTCAGGTTACTGTTTACTGGCCCAGATGGGATCTCCAGGGGAAGTTTCTCTCGCAAGAGCTCCTCAGCTCTCAGGAGCAAGCCTTGTGCTTGCTCTCTCATCCAGCTGCAAGGCTTCAGTGACTCTTGAAAACCCCCGAGGCTCTGTCTTCCTTCTGCTGTGTCTTATCAGAACACGGGGTAGTCTCCCTGCCCCAGTCTGGGTCCTGGGTTTCTGTCTGGCAGCACTTCCGTGGCTCAGCCAGGACAGCTCTTGGCTGCTGAGATCAGATGCCCGGTGGGGCCGGTGTGGCTGGAGAGAGGTTTAATGTTACGCTAGAGATTGTAAGTGGAGACAATCTTAAAACAGAAAAAAAGGCCTTTCCTGGTTCCAGGGCGATTTAGTTTTCTGTGGTAATGAGGGGTAGGTGTGTGGGGAGGGCTTGGCCGTGACATGATCCCTCTGCAGTGCTTTGCAAAGACGAGGGCTGCAGGCTCCTGCAGCCTCCCTGCCCATTCCGCGCGTGGGATGTGGTACCGAGTGCTGGAAACCCAGAGAGCTCAGGAGTGGAGGGAGGAAGTTAATGGTTCTGGGAGAAGCCGGGGATAAAAACGCCCCACATTCCTTGCTGTTTGTAGTTTGTGCTGATTTAGTCCCTTGGTATCAACTGCCTGAGATCAGCAGCTCCCGTGAACGTGCCTTGGGTTTTACTGGAATGCACTGCTATGGGATTGGCACTTCAGCTATCCCAGGAAAACAGCTTTAATAAAGCCCTAATTTCTCTTTGTGGCAGCTTTGCTTTCTTCCACTTTTATTTTTGTAAGGAGCAAGTACAGGCTCCGTAACTTTACTCACAGGAGTCGTCTTTGATTTTCAGTAACTGAATGTGGGGAGGAATTTCTAAACCAGTCAGTGAAATCCCTAACACAGTGATGGGACTCCTAAAGTATACAAAGTGAGAATCTCTTGTCAAACTCTCCTGCTTTGCTGCTCACCTCCATGGCAGCCATGGAAAGGACTGTCCTTTAGTCTGAGTCCTGAGTGCTTTATCCCTTAACTGCCTGAAACACTAAAAATGGGACTTGCTGCCTTGTTCACAATGAGCTGGTGGAAGAGCAGGGCCCAGAAAAGCAATTTTTGATGTATGATAACCAGCAGAACCTGCCTCTCCTGCACATCTGCCTCAAAGGGGTCTCCACAGAGCCCTCCCAGCCCAACGTGGAGCTGGTGGGACCTCCCAGCAACCTGAAAGAAGGTAAAGAAACAAGGAGAGGGGGATTCTTCCCAGCAGCCAGAACAGTGAGCAGCTCCCACTGCTTCCCTTAAGACAAGGTTTGTGTATCAGAGCTGGGTTTTTGGACATCTGGCCTGGGCTAGGTGTTTATAGCTGAGCCAAGGGAGGAATAGGTGGCTGAAGAAGTGATCAAGCTCCTCGGCCAAAGTCTGGCAGACCACGCTTGACGTGGACGTTGAGCAGCAGAGACATCGTGAAGGCTCTCTCATCTCTCAGAGAGTAATTAATAATTTGTCTCTGAGAAATATTGCAAAGGAAATAGCTTGGGGAAGGGAACGGGAGCTAAACTGTTCTCCAAAGCTCCTACTGACACGTTTAATCAGTACTGCTCTGTCTCCCATTGACAGTTTTTCAGAGACTACTGATGGCTCTTCATGCTGGTCCGAAAATCAGCTCTATTAGGAGTTAGAAATACCAGCACTCTTCCAAAGAAGCTTATTTTTATTATATTCCCAGCCTAATACTGGAAACCAAAGAGCTTTAGAATAGAACTGGCTGCAACTCCAGCATTTCCCTTGAAAGAAAGTAAGTTATGGGAAAAATCCCTTTTTTGACAGCCTTCCACAAAAAAAATCCTAATTTTCCCACAGGAAACTTGCAAGTCGTGGGTAAGTGGGTTTTTTTCCTCACTTTTTGCTGTCTCTAAGTTTTTCCAGCTTGAGCTTGATGTTTCCAAGTGTTACTCTTGTTGTGAGCTGGCAGAAGTTGCACAAGGGCAGTGACGGGTGAGGATTTTCCTCTCTGCCCGGGAGAAGGAGGTGGAAATCCACCATTAAAAAACACAATTTTGAACTACAGTAAACTTCTTACAACGTATTTTTTCCTGAGGTTTTCTAGGTGGCAACAACTGGCCCCTCAAAGGGTGGGGTGACTCACAGAGGCTGTGTACCTGGGGGAATATTGAAGGTTGGTCTGCTCTGCACTGCAGTGGATGTGTTTCCTGAGGCTGAGGTTCCTGGGAATGAGTCCTCAGCCACAATGGGAACATGCAGGTGCTCTCCCAGTGATGCAAAGGGAATAGGACAGGTGGATAAGTCATTAAACATTTATTAATAAACCTTTCTATTAAACAACCTTTTGCTCTATCTACATCTGGCATCAGGCAGTGTCAGAGCACCACGAAAGAGAAGATCGCCTTGGGAAGACGTTGCCAACCCTGCAGTCACCCTGCTCTGCAGCCTCTCTTGTTTGGGTGAGAAGTTTTAAGCAAATAAAGCTGTTTTCTCATCTCCAAGGCTTTGGACATGCTCTAGGAGGGGTGACAGAGAACAAAGGTCCCAACAGCAAGAGCATCTCGGCGTTGGGTCTGGCAAACAAACAGATCGAGGATCCCTCGCATATAGAATGTTAACAATGTTTGAATTTCTGTGGGGTTTTTACTATTATTATTTTAGCTGCCAAGAGTTGCTTGCCAGCTTTCCCTGTTTTGGTTATTTTTAATCCTTGCTTGTTTGCCTCTCTGTCCCAGCCTTCTCAGGCTTTTATGACTGCAACCCTAACCCCTGGTGCCCTGCAAACACATGCTGCACGACTTCGCTCACGTGAGGCAGCTTTGATGTCGGAATCGAGTTAAGTATGTGCTTTCGTGTTTATAAGATGGGGTCCTTAGTTTCTTAACCCTTGCCCAAGCAGTTTGGTTTACTGTAGCTTTCCCAATAAATCCCTGTCTGCTTCATTTCGGAGAACAGCTCCGTGGTTTTCCCCACCTCTGTTGAGAGACACTACAGATGTGTGATACTTGGCACGGGGGGTCTTTTTTTTTTTTCCCCCCTTTGTTTTTGCTTATGACTTTGTCTCTGGGCCTCCAGTATCATGTTTTCCCTCCTCTATGGCTCTGAATAATCAATTTGGAAAGCCAGGAAATAAATCAAAGGTTCAGATAGTAATGTAGAAAGAACGAAGGGAAAAGCAGACATATGGATTTCATCACCAATGGAGAATAACATGTATAATAATAACAACAGAGTGTAAATGAGTGTATGTACTCACAGGAGGCTTTTCCAAAATGATTGTTTTTGTACATGATTATGGGGAAGTTATTTTGTGGTTGGAGTTCTTTGGAACGATTGTATCCCAGCACTGCCTGAACTCTTTCCCAGCCCTATTTTTTCCAGCAGTGGGGCAGCAGTAAAGCTTTGGTGTGACCAGCTGCACCTTGGGAAGGGTTCAGCAATTCTGGGGACTTCCCTGGAGAAGACTCGCTCGCGTGCTCAGCAGTGATGGTTTCCATCCCCACGTCCCGTCAGCACCGTGGCCTGGAATCCACTGCCTCTCCCCTAAACAAAATTAATCAAGCGTGCAAGTCCTGCCCTGGCCAAGAAAAATGATGGAGAGAACATTGTCTGGTGGTGTAAAGCAGCCCCAGCTCTGAGTGTGCTTTGGAAGCACGGGAGCCTGCGCTGGGTCCGTGCGCTGACGGACACGGAGGCTCTTGGGGCAGGGAGCACAGGGACCCTGCCCTGGGGACCTGCAGGATTCCTCTTGAAAGCAGCACACAACAGTTTTGTTTTCTTTCCCACAGAACAGGATTCTTCTTTGCTTAGATGTTCTTTGCCTCTGTGATAGAAGGGCAAGGAAAATGCCACGATCTTGGACAAGGGCCTGGAGGGACAGGAGAAGGGGGAATGGTTTCCCACTGCCAGAGGGCAGGGATGGATGGGATATTGGGAATAGATTCTTCCCTGTGTGGGTGGGGAGGCTCTGGCACAGGGTGCCCAGAGCAGCTGTGGCTGCCCCTGGATCCCTGGAAGTGTCCAAGGCCAGGTTGGACAGGGCTTGGAGCACCCTGGGACAGTGGAAGGTGTCCCTGCCCATGGCAGTGAGGTGGAACTGGATGATCTTTAAGGTCCCTTCCCACCCAAACCATTCCAGGATTCTGTGATTAGTCAGAGCTGTCAGCTGGAGCTGCTGTTGCCAATGCTTAGTTTGAAGTCAGTGATGCTTTAGCTCAAGGGGAGTTGGATTTAAAGTTTCTTCACCCCACCTCCTTCTCAGTCGTCTTCTCTACCACTATCAGTGCACAAATATCTTTCCTTTCCCTCATTTCTCCAAAATTCTGTATTAGCTGATGTGTTTTACTAGTTGGGTGGTGGGTGTTTAAGCCCAGACAGCTTTTTTTAAGACTCCTGGGATAATCCCACAGCCCTTACACCACCAGAGGTGGGAAAACAGTCTAAGCCAAGGGTGAGTTGTTCCTCATGCTCCTCATCTGCAGATGGAAAATTAAGATCCAACCCCTGCTGAGGTTTGCTTACCATGCTGGTTACTAATCTCTTCTAGAGGGATTTTGGTTAAATGTTTTTCAGCCCTTGGAAATTCCTGTAGGAAACTGAGGTTTTTCTACTGAAAAGTGTTAGGGGAGGAATATGAACACGGATCTTGATGATTGTTAGGTCAGGCGTTCTGATTTACAGTCAGAAGCTGATGGAGAATCCTTAAAAATGGTATTTCTGAGTTCTTGCTGCTGTGATGTGGATGTGAAGGAAGTCAGGATACTGCAAAAGCTGATCAGATCAGGCAATGAGTTCTCCTGAGCTCATTTCACAACCCTGGGCTTCCTTCGAGTACAAATCCAGCACCTTTCACCAGCAATGAAAATCACACGTTTTTCTACTTTAGTCAAGTTTTGAAAACAAAACAAAACAAAAAAGCACAAAATAAACTCTTCCTGGCAGAATGCACCAGTTGTCCTGTAACTGGATTTCATTGTGAAACAGCTTTTCCTAATCAGAGCTCTGCCCTGTGTGCCATTTCTGGCTGGAATGGACTGCAAATGGATGCCAGTGCCTGATCTGGGCTGGGCTCTGGATAGCCCCAGAGCTCAGGGGTTGTGTGGCCACCCTCGGTGGCAAGTGGAGGGGTACAAAGTTGGGAAGACAAACACGTGACAAAGCATAGGTCAGAAGAGTCTCTGAGTTCCAAGTAGAGTCATTTTCAGCCTGACAAACTGCCTGGTCCTGGCTCTGACTTGCTTTTCAGTGATCTCCCCCCTGGATCTGGAAGGCAGGACTGTGCTTGGAGCCTTCAGCCCAGGTTTGGGGGCCACCAGGGGTGTTTTCTCTGTTGCCTTTTTCCCAACCTGGGAAGGAAACTCGAGATCATTTTAATAAGGATAATTTAGTAACATAAAAGTGGATCTTTATTTGAAGGCCTTCAGGGGCAGTTATGGAAAGATGCCCACAAAAGCCCACCCCCACAGGGTGAGGACATTCTTAAAGGTTTTAGGAAATCAGCATAATGGGTAAAAAGCACCAATTAGGAAGACAAGTGATGCAATTCCCCCCAGGTCAGGCTTCTTCTCTGGAGTCCCCACTTCAGCATCAGTTGTACTCTGTCCATTAAATGTATCTCCAAGAGTCGTTCTCAACCTTGGTACCCTGGAAGAACCCAGACAGCACCGGGGCCTTGGACCCCCTGGGGCTTGGAGCTCAGGAATTTGTTTTGTCTTTCTGCCTAGGGAGAGGCCATGGGAAATTACTGGGAAAACGAGCCACTAACACAACAGGTTACAGAGCTGCAAATACGTGTGTGAAGAATACAGAGAACAGAGGAAAGAAAAAAAAGGCAAAACCCAAAGCAGCATCACTCTCACCCCAGGAGGTCAGGTGCTGCTGGTTAAAAGCTGTTACAGAACGCTGCAGTGCTGGTGCTCCAGTCAGACTCGAAGGCTCCTTTTCAGCAGAGCTGGGGACGTTCTTGCTGCTGAACTGGGCTTGTTTTGTCAGGTTTTGCAAGTCCAAAGTATTTTGCTGAAGCAAAACTTCTTTCTCAAGACTTTTTCCAGGATGTTGTAGTTCCTGGCACTATAAGATAAAACCGTCTGAGGAGTGGAACAGACGCTTTGGATGCATTTTAGTGATGACTAAACTCGAATGACTCAGTTCAACTCGAGCAGAGGGTCTCTCACAGAGCTGTAGAATCATGAAACTGTTTGGCTTGGAAAAGGCCTTAAAGATCATCCTGTTCCTCCCCCTGCCGTGGGCAGGGACACTCTCCACTATCCCAGGTTGCTCCAAACTCTGTCCAGCCTGGCCTTGGACACCTCCAGGGATGGGAATCTCACCTGCTTGGCTTTGACCCTGCAGTGTGAACACAGGAAGTAATTCCTGAGGCATGGCTGCAAGGTGGCCCCAATCTGCAATACCTGCACTGCTGCAAGTCTGGCCTCAGCCCTTGGTTTTGTGTTAAAGAGAAGTTTAAGAGCAGCTGGACTGCTCTAGCCCCAGTCTGAGTGGGTTTCTCTTACAGCTCTCCCAGCTTCACCCAAGGCTGTGTGTGCCAGGCTGCCTCCTGTGCTGTAGCCTGAGGCTGGATGAGGTGTTTTATTACAAAAACTGGGTTTTGTTGCTGTGCTTTACCCAGAGAGCCCTTCTGAAGTCGCTGAGGGGATGGGGGCCTCCGTTTGGTTTCTGATACCATCAACCATCCACTGTCTGATGTGGGCAATCTCTAGAGCTGGTTTAATTCCATCACAGAGCAGGGGAACATGGCTGTGTCAGCTGACGTGGACTGTGAGGCTCCTTGTGTTTGTTTCACCTGAACTGCAGCAGTTGCTCCTCTGCTCAAGCAGGATCACCTGTGCACAGTTTGAGGACTCATTTCACACCCCTCCGTGCTTTTGTGCTTTTGTGCTTTTGTGCTTTTGTGCTTTTGTGCATCGAGCTCTCAGCACCTGTGTCTGCTAATTGTGAGCTCATGCCTCAGTTTCCCCACTCAGATGGCAATTAAAGCTGCTCCTACAGCTAACCAGGCCTCTTTGCATGTTATTCATGCTTAGCCTAATGCCATAACACCACTAAACCCAGAGCAGAGAAGCCCTGAGCCTGCAGATTCACCGAGGGCTTAGTGAATATCTGAGGCTTTGCAGCCCCTATTGCTGCAGACACCAGCGTTTGAGTATTATGGAAAGCACTTCCCTCAGTCTATTCTTCATCTTAAAAAAACCCCAGCTGGACCCTGGAGCCTCTCTTCCCCTACCTGCAGAAGAAATTTGTCAGAGCAGAGGGTGTTGTGTGGGAAGGAGAGTGTTTTGTTGCCATGTGGACTGCAGGGCTGGGTGTTTTGTGATGACAACACGAGCTAACCGAGACCCTCCTGGGCTTTTCCCGACTTGCACTGGCACCGTGTTGGTCCGAGGAGTAAAAACATGTGTTTGTGTTTCTGCTCTGCAGATGTGACTCACCAGGAGCACGCGGGGAAGATGTTTGTGGTAATGAGGTGTCACTTTTATGCAGTTTCTTCTCCGAATACAGCCACATTTTAAGGCTTCTTTGCATGCCTGAGGAGCAGCTGGGCTGAGATTGGGGAAAACCACTGAGACTGGAGTGGTCCAGAGCAAAATTCTGGAAAGCAGCAGTGAGTTGGGAGTCCATGCCTTGATTTAGGCACAGCTTTAGGGATGCAGGAGCGTGCCCCGTGCTGGCAATCAGTGGGAGACAGATCCTCTGATATTTTGGAATTCAGTCCCTTTGGTCCACTGTGATCTGTTTATGTCAGCAGAGCACTT
The DNA here is from genome assembly GCA_013398275.1 of Promerops cafer. NCBI lineage: Eukaryota > Metazoa > Chordata > Aves > Passeriformes > Nectariniidae > Promerops > Promerops cafer. Next base: position 1,224,817 of record VZSE01008980.1, read on the forward strand.
AGATAGAAGCTCTTTAATCTCCCAGAGCTTATGCACATACCTCACAACGCTGCAGATGGATTGGATAAGCAAAAAGCAAAAACCAAACCCAACCAAAAAATAAAAATCAACTCAAGCAAAGCCTCTTTAAGCAGTTCAGAGCACACATCCCAGGGGTGCTTTTGACCATCTTGCCAATGCAATATATGTTTTACAGTCCTTTTAAAACCTGGGCAGAGTAATTGAGCTCTGTGCATGTTTGCATTGGGTTAGTGAATTAACCCTCGCAGCCAGCTCAGGGTCACCTCTCCTCTTTTCCTAAAGGTCAGATTTCCCATGGCCTTTCAAGATTTCCAAGAAGCTTTCCTTCTCCAGGGCCTGCAGTGGGTCTTTTCCCAGCCCTGTGCCGTGGTGTGACTGTGGCTCTGGGGGAGGGCTGGGGAGAGCTGTCACAACTCCTGCCTCTCATGCTGGTGGCAGCTCCTGGTTTCTCCCTTGTCCTGACTGTCCCGTTTGCAAGGCAAGAGGGGAGAGGTGATCTCAGCATTGTGAGCTGATCCTAAATTCTTTTTGTCTCCAGTGTGGCTTGGTATCATTCAATTCTGTAGTTAAATTTTGTGGGGAGAGCAAAAAATCTATTAATCTTACTTGCAAACTCAGAAATTAGTGAGGATGGAATGAACTGTGCTCCATGGTACATCTGGTTATTCCCTAAAGCAGGAGGAGTGATAAAAACCATGTTATTTTTCTCCTAGCTCACACATTAATAATGCTGAAATAGCACATTTATTCCAAAGCTTTGGTAATTACAAGTCCTGGACTCTAATCTCAGGTTTTATTATAGGTTTTTATTTGTGGAAGTGGTCACTACTTTTGGGTGCAGGAGCCCTGTAGTTGGCTTTCTCAAAACAGACACGTGGTGGGATTTTTGGGGCTGTCCTGTGCAGGGATAGGATTTGGATCTGATTCCAGAGCAGCTGTGGCTGCCCCATCCCTGGCAGTGCCCAAGGCCAGGCTGGACAGGGCTTGGAGCAGCCTGGGACAGTGGAAGGTGTCCCTGCCCATGGCAGGGGGTGGAACTGGATGATCTTTAAGGTCCCGTCCAACCCAAACCATTCTGGGATTCTGTGATCCTTGTGGGTCCCTTCCAGCTCAGGACATTCTTTGATTTTAGAGCAGGTTTGTGAGGATTGTGACCATCCCCACCCCAGCTGTCACCTCTGAAACACAGGCACTGAATCCAGTGCGATCCCCAGACCTCCTGTGATTTCACATTCAGCATCCCAGCAGTGAAGTCCCCAAATGTGCTGGCTGCCTCCTCAAAATACGGGCTGGAAAATCACCTCTGCCTGCCTTGGCTCCTCCTGGAGAGCAAGGAGGACTCGTACCTACCTCACAGCAGAGTTGTGGTCGATAATGTTCGCAAAGTGCTTTTTAATCCCCTGCTGAAAGGTTCTGTGCGAGTGTGAGTTATAATTATTACGTAAACGTGCCTCATATTTTCCTGCCCAAGCCTTCAGCTTGCCACAGAGATGTTTTCCCAGTCTTTATGTGGATGCCATTGGGTTTGTAGCTTCCTGGCTCGCTGTAGGAAGGCACAGACTTCCAAAAGAGAGAATTAAATTCTTTTCATCAGCTTGGAAAGCCAAACCAAACCCCAAACCACTTTCAGTAAAGCTTTCCAAGAGGAGAATTGATTATCCACCAGCAGGGAAGAGATGCAACTTCATTAAGGACGGGTGAATGGCTCCAGTTCCTGCCTGCAGGTGCCCACGTTGGGAGCAGGGGTTGGGCCCGTGGGTCAGCTGGGTCTGCTGGAGGGAGCAGAGACAGCTGAGCAAACATGGGCTCTTCATCCTGTCAGATCAGGCTAAAATAAACCATGAGGTCATGCCAGCATCACCGTGGCACCCTGAGATAATTAAACCAAGCCTCAGTCCCCCTGCAGCCCCCAGCCCCAGCTTTGCTTACAGGTGTGTTGTTATTGAGCAGCTGGTGTAACAAATCCCTGCCAGTGCCAAGTATGAAACAGCTCAGGACCTGTCCAAAACCAACACAGCCCAGCCTGGAGATGGAGGCCAGGGGTGCAGTTCTCCCTCCTGGAGATGAAAACAAATCGTAAAGGTTAAAAGGCAGGAATTGGGGCTGTTGCTGTCTGCAAACTGAGGAATCTCTGTGCCTCTTCCCAGGAGGAAAGGAGTTAATAGGTAGCCAAGGTGAAGGTTTAAAAATAGAGATTTTTGCATAGCTCTTTGGTGATGTCTCTGGCACTTCTGCTGCCACAAATCCCAGTGTGTTCCCAGCAGGTTTTTAATGCTGGGTGTTTGCAGGCTTTTTATGATGGGTTGGTGACCAGGGAAAATGGGCTTTGGAAGGAATTACTTTGGGGCACTGGAAAGCAGGTAAGAGACTGTGTTGGGTCCTCAGTCATGCTGGCATGGTCCCAATGGAATTAACAAGGTGGGTTTGAAACTGGCAGGACACTTCAAGGTGTGTGTGAAGTGACAGCTGTCCCAAGAAGCTGTGGCTGCCCCTGCATCCCTGGAAGTGCTCAAGGGCAGGTTGGATGGGGCTTGGAACCACCTGGGATAGTGGAAGGTGTCTCAGAGTGGAAGGGGATGAGCTTTAAAGTCCCCTCCAACCCAGACCATTCTGTGATTCCCTTCTTGCATGAGGTTATTGTCCTTATTCTGCCTTCCTGAGGGCCATGCAGTGCAGGAGTGATTGGGTGGTTGTCCCATCAGACAGGACGTGAGCACTAATGGCCTCCAAAATCTGGCCACAGAGAGCCACTGCTGGCAGCTGAGTTTTCCTGTTGCTCTGAAATTGGGGTTTCCACTGAAATGAGCCATTCCTGAGCCAAGAGCAATCCCTGTGTGCAGAGCAGAGGTTGTGGCTGATAGTACGTGGGAAAGCTGATGCTGAAACTCAGTTTGTTCACCTCATGGATGCTGTTGCTTTCATTAACACAGGTATCCCTGTTCCAGAAATGGATTTCACAGTCCCTGCTGTGGCAGAACCTCCTGTCTTTGCCAGTTTGGGTCACTGTCTCACAACAGCATGTCTTCTGATCTGTACAGAGCTCCTGCAAGGACCTAAATATTTTGCTTTCAAGGAACATTTCCCTTGTGATTTTTAAGACACTGAAGGATTGCTGTGCATTTCTTTCACATTTTTTCTATTTATTTTGAGCACATCTTTGAGATCCTGTTAAAAGATGTGCTGGAGAAATGCAGGGTTGGATAGGAAACTGGATTAGCCCCTTACAACTTCAATAATCTGGCTTCGGTTTGACATAGATTTTATTTAATATGCTCACAGAACAATGCAGTGTTGCATATCTGATCTGTTGAGATCTGATCTTCTCGCCCCATTTTCTCCACAGTTCCATTCCCTTCACTTTTCCTCATCTGTAGATACAGAGCAGATGCAAAGAATTCTCCAGAAACAGTTTGGTCCATGGGGAAGAGCTGGGCTCCAGCTCCTGCTCTTCAGAGGAGTGTGGTGTCCCTTTCCCTCTGTCCCAGTACAGACAGGTCAGGTGAGCAGGAGAAAAACTCAGCCCCCAGCACTGGGAGTCCTTGACAGCTCTTTCTGCTGTCATCCCTGATAGGCAGCTGATCCATTGAAAATTGGGATTTCTGAACTCTCTGGCTTTGGTCCTGCTCCCATCAGAGAGACCCGGCTGGGGAGGGAGCCTGGCACAAGATCCAGTGCTCCACTGGCACTGTCCTCACAGGTTCTGCTGTCTCTGACACTTAAGGAATAAAAGATCCTGTCCTGCCCGTGCCAGAGCTTTGGGGAAGACTTTTTGGAAGGTGTTAATCCAAGGGGTCAGAGCAGACAAGAGGAAAGTGCAGAGCCCAGGCTTCCCAAAAGGAATGAAGACACGAGCACACCACCACACATTAACCAGTGCAATCCACAAAGACTCTTCCTGAGTGCCCTGGGCCAACAACCCCTGGTGGGCGCTGGGCACAATCCTAGAAGGAGGATCAAACATCTTCCATGTCATGCAACAAAGAAGAAATAAATTTTAGTAACAAATTCTTTCCCGTGAGGGTGGCGAGGCCCTGGCACAGGTTGCCCAGAGAAGCTGTGGCTGTCCCATCCCTGGAAGTGTCCAAGGCCAGGTTGGGTGGGGCTTGGAGCAACCTGGGATAGTGGAAGGTGCTACAGCAAGGCCTGGCTGCCAAAAAATGGAACAGATGAAGTGGGAGATGTGTACACAGCCCCCAGAGACCAGAAATTGGAGTTCTGTGAAAAGCACAAGGAATGGGAAATGTCCTGCAGAATGGCTTTTGTTATACCTGTGGATTTGGCAGCCTTTGGGGTGTGTACCCAGGATCAGGAGACCTTTAAAACTCAGATGTGGAAGGGTCAGGATAGACACTAAGCATTCCCAAGTTTTAGGCTAGAGATGTAGAGTTTAGGTCAGGATTCCCAACTAAAAAATTAATTACTCCTTACAGGATTAATCCTGGGAACATGGATGTGTCAGGACAGGATTTAGCCACGTGTGGGACATCAGCTTTTTACAGCTGAAGGAGGTGGGACAAACTGGCCATGCAGGGTCCCTGCCCATGGCAGGAGGGTCCCTTCCAACCCAAACCACTCCATGATTTTGTGGTTCTGTGAAGTTGTGGTGAAATCCTTCCTGTGGTGAAAGTTAGAGAAAAATTTAGGCAGCCAGAGCATGAAGGACAGGGCAAGAAGGTTAATGCACATTATCAAGGATTTCTAAACAACTGAACGTGCAGGGATGGGGATTTTAAATCCACAGGATGATGGAGGTGACCTGTCATTCCTGAGGTGCTGGTTGAACCTCCATCCCTTGGGAAATGAGGAGCAGGCAGAGCAGGAGCAGAGGGAACCAGGTTTGCTTCTCTTGAGTGTGGAGAAGTGTTGGGCTGCCTGGGACACCCTCCAGCTTGAAACCACTTGGACCTGACTCCGTCCTCCCTGAGGATTCCCTGAACAGAAATGCCTCTGCTGGGAGGACTGGTGCTGTCTCCTGCTGTCTCCCCTTGGAGGAACACATTCCCCTCAAATCTGAGATGAAGGCCTGCTGTTCAAATGGTGTTTGTGTTGCAAACACCAAACTCTTGCTCCGTGAGGAGAGCTTGGCACTTCTCCTGCTCCCCCGCTGCCTGACGGGTGGGAATCTGCAATTTGGGGTCTGCTCTGCAAGGCTGGATTTATTATTGGTGACTGGCCTCTGCTGTTGACTCCATTCCTACTCTGATCCTGGAGGATAACTCTCTCCTAGGCTGCTCTCGGAGGGAACTTGCATTCCTTTCTTATCTCCCACCAGCATGAGTTATGCTCTCAAAAATTAGTCCTTATTTATTAGCACGGCGCAGCCAAAAGCCATCTCCAGGATTTTCAGTTGCATGTGCAAAATTCCACCTCCCTCTTCTAACTCTCCTGGAGAGATTCGTTAGGAATAACCTCACCTTTCAGGGAATCAGATGCTTCTCCAAGGGTGTTGACTTCCAACATGTTTGGAGACAGTGTCCCAAAGAGGTTGATGGACTCAGTTCATCTGTTCTTACTTAATGTAGCACTGGAACTGCATCTGGACAGCTGTGAAATAAACACAAGGGCCCTTAATTCTCCTTAAAACTGTAAACTGAGGCAGAAAAGCTAGGATTCTAGAGGGGGGTAATTTTGCCTTCTTCAAATTCAAAACAATCAGGAGAAATTTATAATCTGGTTCTGCTTTTGGTGCTTCCTAAGGAAAGGAGAGGAGCGAGAAGCCCGACTGCAGCCCCACAGCAAAGCATCTGCCTCACCCCCACCCGGCAGGACAAGGGTGTGGAATTAAAGAAAAGCAATGGCAGAGCCAGCTGGACAAGGACAATTTGGACTTTGGTTGAAAGTGGGAGGAAGGCTCGGCGCTGCTGATGCCCAGAGGCGAAGAATTACAAAGGCGATGGGAGGGACCGCAGGCAGCAGGGAAAGCACGGAAAGGCCGAGGGGGATCAGATGGATCGTGGTATCAAATAGCCTGAGAGGAGAAATGCAATCTCAGCAGCTCCCAGACACCAGGGGATCAGCAGGAAAAGCAGCAGCAATGCAGAGGTAGTTCCAGTGCAATTAATAAAACCTGTTTGTTGCTGCAAGTCAGGGGAACTCAACTATTGCAGCGCTGCATCTCTGAGCTGAAGTGGTCGGGAAATCAGTCCCAGAGCAGGGACACAGCAGGGCTTGTCTTCCCTCTTCTTGTGCAGTCCCACATCCCCGTAACCCTGATTTGTGGGAAATCGCTCTTGATTTGTGTATCCAAGAGGAAGGAAGTGGTCTCTTGAGACAGGATTCAGCCCAGCTCAATGGGTTTGCAAACCACTCGGGGAATGTGATAAGTCCCTGGTTTTATTCCTCGCTGGCAGTTTCCTGAAATATCTGCAGGTGTGTAGGGCTGGATGGGTTTCTGTGCCCGAGGCTTCTGCTGCAATTCACCGAGACTTGTCCCGGATGAGGAATATCAGGGTTTCACTGGGAGTTCACTTTGCTGGAGAGAAGAGATGACTGAGGGCAGAGACGTTTTCTTAAACCAGTCAACAAGCAGCTGTGAAGAAATCGATCAGTCACCAATCTCTGAGCTGCCACCAACTGGAAAATTCAGATTATCTGAGTGGTTTTCACAGACAACACATTTTTTCATTGCAGTGCAAAGAAACACAGGCAAGACATCAAGTTACAAGACAGAAATATCATGTAATGGATAATGGCCCATTATTGACATAGGAAGTGGGATGGTTTTGATAAAATAAGCCCACAAAAATGATTTTCTGGACATACAATTCACAAGAAAACTATTTTTTTAAGGAGTGTGGTTATTGTTTTTCCCTGTCTTCTCTTTGCTTGTTCCATTATTGAACAGAAAGAGAGTCCATTGCAGGGGGAGCTTCAGCATCCCTTTTGCTCAGGAAGGCTGTCATTGCCTGCACCCCATGAGTTCTTCCCAAAAAACCATCCGGTGGGAGCCTGGGTGGGGTGGTAATAATGGAAATCATTGTGGTGAAAAATTGTTCTGCACGTGTGCCTCATCTTGGGCCAGTTGTCAGACAAAAAATCCAAGTTCCCTATTTTGTTGCTGAGAGGTAAAAATGATAACTGGATACAACTCTGGGGATGCTTTTGGTCACGTCTGTGTTTTCAGGGGATGCTGGATTGAAAAATTTGGAGACTTTGATGTGCTTCCTCCCTAGTGCATCTCATCCTGTCTGTTACGGTGTGGAGAGAAACAGACACACTTTGCCTTCTCTCATCTCCATTTGGTGATTTTTGGGGATTTTTTCCCAGCTCAAAACCATGTTCCATCAGCCTGCCTGCGTGTTTTGAACCACGTGAGGAAGCAGGGATCACTCTCAGGGTTACACTGATCCCAGCAGTCCCATTTTTGTGGTGCATTTTGCTGCCAGTTTTCTTCACCCATTTTGAAACCAAATGGTTCGTGAAGACCTAAATTAATTTGAGGTGGGAATGTTAAGTATCATTAAAAGTGATTAATCTCTTGCTGCTGCCAATCCCACAACCATTTTTGGAATCTTCTGGCTGAATTTGTAGATTGAATCCTTGAGCTTTTTGCAGCCTGGAATCGAGTGAACAAGATTGTTTGTGTTCAATTTTCCTCATTGGCTTTGTTGTTGTTGGTTTAGGGCAGGAGGAAAGTCAAGCATGAAATTAGAGGGAAAGGTAAATCTGGATGGGATTTGTGCTGCAGTTTATTTGGATGTGTGATGTTACATAGAAGTAAACTCTCAGAGTACCTTTATCTCGAAGTTTACAAATACAAATAAGTCCTACACAAAACTTAGTACATGATGAAAGATACAAATATACACAAGGAGAGTGTTTATTTGAACGTGCTCTGGGTTGCTCTGTTTGTATTCAGAAGTGGCTGTTTCATTGTAGGAGGTCCAAAAAGTTAATTCACCAGAAGAAGCAGAGTTTTGGAAACAGCAGGAAAAGGACTGAAGCTATTTGGGGATCTGGTTTTCAGTTTCTTTATTCATTTTTGGAAAAAGTTTGTTCTGGCTTGAGCCAAACCAAGATTTTTCTGAGATCTTCATTTACCCAGCTCTGATGCACAACCACATACCAAGCCAAGCTCAGTCAATTTCTCAGCCTTTCATTTTTTTCCAGGGCTCCTTTCCTCCCCACAGACCTCCCCAGGTGCCTGCCCTGCAGCTCCAAGGCACGGACAGGTTTCCCTGGGATTCTGCTGGGTTTGGAGATGGTGAGTTGGACTCCCCTGAACCCACTGGAGGCACTTTCCCTGTGCTTAGAGCTCTGTGGGAAAGCACAGGCCTTGCAGATCATGCTGAGCTCTCACAGATGGGCTGCAGCAAAATCCTGCCCAGCTGCAGTCAGGGAATTGCTGTCTTGGTGGGGAGGGGGTTTAGGAGCTGCTGCAGGGTGGGCAGGGTGAGGAGGTGCTGAGCATCAAATTGGGATAATCATGCTGAAGGATAATCATAGAAGCCCAGAATGGTTTGGGTTGGAAGGGACCTTACAGCTCATCTCGTTGCAGTCCCTGCTGTAACACCCTCAAGCATCCCAGGTTGCCCCCAGCCCCATCCAACCTGGCCATGAACAATTTCAGGGGTGGGGAGTCCACAGCCTCTCAGGGCAACCTGTGCCAGGGCCTCCCAGGAAAGAATTTCTTCCTAATCTCTAATTTAAACCTCCCCTCCTTCATTTTAAGGCCATTCCCCCTTGTCCTGTCACCATTGGCCTCGTAATGAAAATTCTTATTACTAAAAGATGTGCTGGTGAGGATCTGAGTGTCTTCACACGGGGAGGGTGGCGTGCCTGGAGTCCCAATGTCACTGCCACTCACGCTGAGCTGTGCTCCCAGCCCAGCAGCCAAAACACACCCTGTGGAGGCAAATCCTGGAGGCATTTGCATCCCAGGACTCTGTGTGACTGCAGCCTTTCCCTCCCCTGTCCAGGCGGATTACCTGTGTGCAATATTCTGCATTTCTCTTCCCCTCACTGCCTTCTGCACCCCACCCTGCCTTCCCTGCCTATTTTAAAGCCTATTCCCACAGCTGCAGGCTGCCTGTGGCCGGGAAATTCCCAGGGAATTACTCTCCTTGCTCCCTTCCTGACGAGCAAAAGCTTTTTCCCCTCCAAAGCTTTCCACGTCTCAAGAGTGTCAGGATTTTAGAGCAAGCAGCTCCTGCAGCTTCAAGAGGCACCTCAGCTTTTATTCCTTCAGCCCCATGGACTGCTGTGTCCTGAAGGGCTAGGGACTGAGGAGAGTGTGTGTGACATGAGGAGGGACCTGTGGAGCAGAGGGACAGGGTTATAGACCCACGGGGCCAGGTGCCAACTGGTTGTGTCATGGAAGAGCCCAGAGCTGGGCTCTGCAGCACGAGCCCTTCCAGCTCTGGTGACTCACTCGCTGACATTTTTGGCCACTTCCTGGGCTGGAAGGGGCAGAGGGAAAAGCCCCAGAGCTGCTCTTGTATTGCTCCCTGCCCTGGGCACAGGGCTGCAGGAGAGGGCTTCCACAGAGGATGCCTGGTGCTGCCTGCTGGGAACAGCTGTGGCCAGTATTCAGACTTTTAGGCACCACATCGCTCACAGGGATAACCTGGAGTTGCATCTAGGAAAGCATGAAAGGTCCATGTCTCATTTTTCCTGAGAAGCTGTGGAAAAGGATGTTTCAAAACACTTCACACAGTCAGTGAAATCTAAAAATTTCCCAGTAATTCCTCATTTAAGTCTAACAAATGTGCCTTTCCTATCTGTTTCCCAAGGACAATTCTCTGTATTCTCTTTTTTCATCTGTTGTATTTGCTGTTCTGTGTTTCAGTAGGGAAAATATTGAATATGGCATTTAGGAATTGGCTTTTAACTCTCAGCACTGCTCACTGTGCAGAAAGAGAAGCTGTCTCAGCTCCATATGTTCCAGCAGAATGGAGATAACACTATCTGAAAAGGTTAAATGCTGCTTGTCTGTGCAAAGTGGAGGGGGAGGTTGTTTTTGTGGTGGGTTTGGGGTTGGGTTTTTTTTTGTTGTAGTTGTTTAGTTGGGGTTTTGTTGGGTTTTTTAAATGCTGTGGTGCTTGGTGTGATGCCTGAGAGTGTACCTTCCACCCTGGGCCTCCTCTGCCTCTGGCACCTGCAGTGTGTGTATTTTAGAAGGTAATGAAATTGGAAGTATTTTCTGTCATGCCTCTAAAATAGACTTAAAATCTCCACTTATGTTTAGCTTCTCAAATTTGGGAGTAAGGAGTTGAAGGAATCGGAACTACACCTCTTGGGTTTGGTATGACATCCCAGTTTTCTTGTTTTTCAACAGCAGATGTGCTTTGAGGTTTGGTTTGCTGAAGGGAAAGTATTTTCCATTTTTAAAACATCTTTGTGCTTTCTTTTCCACATAGAGGAAATCAGGAGAAAAGCAGGAGGAAAAAACAGTTTAGACTTGTGGGAAGGACTATTTCTGTAGGGGAGAAAAACACCACAGGCTTGTGACCAAAGGGAGGATTCCCTTCAGAAACCTCCACCATGGCAGTGGTGCCACTCTCTCCAGGTGGCAGCTCCTGTGTCATCTCTCTGATCCTTTCTTTGCCAGCATCTGGTCCACAGCCTCTGAAGTCACCAGGCATTTTGCCCTTCATTTCCCAGGCCTTCAGATAGTGTTTTGTACTTGTGCAAACGAACGTGAGCATTAAATATCCTGTTAAGTCTGCTTGGATTTTTCCATCAAACGTGTCATTTAAATAACCTAATTAAATGAAGTCCTTTCATTTTAAATGATGTTTAGATGATGCATATAATTGCCCTGAGAGTGCAGCCATCCAGCTGGCAGGGAGGTTATAAAAGATGTAAAACATTTTAATAAAAACAAGACCCTCCTCGAGTTGGGACTCTGTAAAGGCAAGGAAGGCCCAGGCACTGCAAGGGGTTTGAAAACAGCCCCAGGCACCAGGGAGCTGTCAGGGCTCTGAGAGCAGAAATCTCCTGACCTTTCCTGTCTTGAACGTTACCTCGAATTCATGGGATGTCCATGGAGTCATAGAATATCCTGAGTTGGGAAGGACCACAGGGATCATCCAGCCCAGCCCCTGGCCCTGCACAGACCCCCCAACAACCCCACCCTGGGCACCCCTGGCAGCGCTGTCCAAAGGCTCCTGGAGCTCTGGCAGCCTCGGGGCCGGGACCATTCCCTGGGGAGCCTGGGCAGTGCCAGCACCCTCTGGGGCAAGAACCTTTTCCTGAAATCCAACCTGACCCTCTCCTGACTCCCGAGTGTTAAAGGATTTTACCTCTTGGTTGGCACCTCAGTGCAGCACAGCTTGGAAAGGGATGTGTCCTGCTGCTTTTACACCTCATGCCTAAAGGATGGTGGCCCCGGGGTCCTCCTTGCACAGTCACCTTGGAAAAGAGCATTTGGGAATGCAGGAGGTGGCCAGTTCTTCTCCTGCCCTGAGGAAGAAGGCAAGTGCTGCTCGCCGTGCCCTGCGGCCTGGGGATGGCTCCTGCTCCTCCTTCCCTCCGCTGCGTCCGCCTGTGGGCAGAGCGCCGTGAGGAGCGACTGCTCTGCGAGGCAGGAGTGGCTCTGGGGAGGGGCCAGCTCCATGTGTGCAATATTTCCATTAACTCAGGGAGCCAAGCCCGGGCTCGGGGCCCAGGCCGTGCTGCAGTCACGGCGCTCGTCCATCACGGGTGTCAGCGAGCCGGGACCGCGGCGTGGAGCTCCCACCTGCTCTGACAGGGGCAGTGCGTTCCCATGACGTGATGGCTCCAGGGACAGCGTCACCCGGCCCTGAGCTGTGCCTGAGCTCATCCTGGGGCTGTGCTGAGGATGCTCTGAGTAATGCCTGCTGCTGCCAGCTTGCCAGCCCGGCCCCGTGCTCCGGGGCACCTGCTGCCATTCCCCGCGCTCTTCCCGCCTGGGAGCTGACAGATCCCTGGCTTGCCTGGATTAGCTGGAGTTTCTTCTCCCAGGCATGTGGAGAACACACATCTGCTCAGCAGGGACACGCTCTTCCAGGACCCTCTTTCCTGCACTGTGATCCTGTCGCAGCCGGAGCCGGGAATCCTCGGAGCCTCGCTGTGCTGACACATCCATCCTCACCACAACAGAGCAAATCCTGCTTGCTGAGGTTTTTTAATCCTGCTCCAAGCTGGAAAGTGCTCAGTGTTTCCCTTTCCAAAGGATTTGGGCCACGTCAGGTCCTGCAGGGACAGGGGCTCTGCACACCAAGGGCCGTGGAGAGGGATGCTAGCAGGATGGGTTCCTTCTCCAGCTGAAATAAATGAGATCCCACCCAGTCAACACCGTGCTTCCATGGAAAAGCATCTCCCACCTCGCATGGGACTCCCCTTTCCTGCTCCCTCCCAGGACCAGTAGTGCCCACCAAGGATTGCTCCGTGTGTAGACCTTGACCTTGTCTGCTCAAGCAATATCTGAACCTCCCCAGCCCACAGACTTCAGGAAAACAATCCCAGCACAACCTCTCCATGCTGTCACTTCCACTTACAGATCATGGGGGAGATGTTGCTGTGGTGGTTTTTAGCCACACTGTGGGCTGGGGCACCTGGGTCTGGAAGAGGGACCTTTCTTCATCCCCAAATCCTGCAGGAGCCCTCTGGGAAAGGACAGCCAAGGCAATGCTGATGCTTCCCCGCTGCCTCTTTGCAGCCTGGGTTGTTTTATTTTTCCTCTTGCCCCCTCTCTCCTGCAGCACAAAAGGACATTCTTGTACCCAAGTATTTTTTTTCTGCATATTTGCAGCATGAGCAAAGCAGGAGGGGTGAGGGCAAGGAAGGGGACTGAAAGGTTTGGGAAAAAAAATCTCACACAGGGCTTAGTTTACAAGGGACAGCTGAGTGTATAAACCCTGTCTCCAAAGAGGGTTGTTAGGAGCTTTTCTGGCAGTGTTTCCCCTCCTGCCCCCAACTTCTGGCTAAGCTGCTCGGAGGGAAAACAAGGAATGAGAAGGAGGGGGAGTGTTTTTGTTCCAAAAATCAGAGCTAAGAAAGCCCCCTCTGAAAGACCCAGAGAGGTCCCTGGAGCTGAGCAAACAAACCTGGGCGAGTGACTTGGGTGGGTCAAGTGCTGCAGGTGGGGGTCCATGGTTTGTGCATCCGAGACATCATTATTTGATTGTGGAAGTGATCCCAAAGAGGGACGAGCATCCCTGCCACACAGTGAGCTGGTGACTGGTGTGAGAGGGATCCCAAAGCACCCCAGGCACAGAGTGCTCTGTAAATTCCCTCTGGATCCCCATCCCAGGCAGTTCTGTTGGGGACTGATTTCCCTTTGATGGCTCAGGACTCAGAGCAGAGGGTGGGTGCCAAGGTAAGATGCTTTTCCTGCCAGACCCCTGGTAACTCTGTCTTCCCTCTTCTTCTCCATGCACTTTCCTTATCTGCAGTGTGACTAAGATTTCAATAACTGGGATCACAGCACCCAAATCAGGAGGCTCCAGTCTATAGACAGGGAATTGAAAATGCAGTTTCTGGGATGCAGAAGGCTTTTGCTTTCTGCAAGTCCTGTTCATAAAACTGAGCGATGCCAGCTTGCCTCACACCAACAGCAGATTAGTTCTTATCCTTGGGCTATGGGAAGCAAAAAGCCTGGTGCTTGCACAGGGCTTTTCTTCTGGTAATGACATTATCTCTGGATCTCAGCAAGTCTGTCAGCCTCATGATAAAATTAATTTTTAGGCCTGTGGTCCCTGTGTTTGATTTGGGGGTAGTGCTGGGCAGCAGGGAGGATGCAGGAGGTTCTGGATGCTGCCCACTGCCCCCACTAAGTATCTTTAAAACTCTTATTAATTAATATAACCCTGATTTTCTTGTTGTTGTAAGGTGTCACACTGTAACGTGTTTTCATCCTGTCCCAAAGCAACGCCAAGGCTGTGAAAACACAGCTCCTAAATCTGCATTTCATTTGCATCTGGTGTGGGTGCACCCACAGGTATGTGCACAGCACCTCAGCTGAGACAAGTGCTTATTAGAAACACGTTTGCTGGGAATTCCCAGCCCTGTCCACATGGATCCCTCGTTAAACACCACGGGCTGGAGGGAGGGGTTGCTGCCCCGGGCTCTCTGCGAGATCTCTCAGCACCATATGCAATAAATATGGTTTTAATAAGCAGTCATTAATGAGTGGACAATAACAGCTTTATTAAGCTTAAATTAAAGGCATGCTTGGGAGCCTTAAGCTGAGATTATATGGTGTAATGGAATATACTGGAACTTGGCATTTTTAAGGCTCCTTGCAAGCTGGGGGGCGGGGGGAAGATGCAGCCTGCAGCCTGCTCCTGCCCTGGGATCTGCTGTCTCTGGAGCTTATTTCAGTGCTGGAGCACCCTGGGGAGGAGGGCTGCAGTGGAAGCACAGCGAGGTGCTTGGTGCAGGGTGAGAAAACTGCCTGAGCTTTCTGCAGTGCTGCCTAAGCCTGGCTTGCAGCAGGAGTTTGGGAAGAGGGAGAGGTTTCAGCCCTGCTGTCCTGCCCGTGGAGTGGAGCAGTGCCTGTTCCCCTCAGCTCCCTGCAGCATCCCCAGAAGGGAGGTTCCTTCCCTCCTGCAGCCTGGCAGGGCCTTGCAAAGCAGGGTTTGGGTCCCGAGCTCGCTGTGTCTCCATGGGTGGGCACTGCATGAGCACAGCCCTGTCCACGCTGCTCCAACTCCTGGTGGGAGCTGCAGCTCCTCCACTGCTCCCGTCAGCCACGGTGCTTGATTTCTCTGCAGCTGCTTGACCCCTGCCTCCCAAAACCACGGGGAGGGATTTCCTGCCCAGGGCTGAGTGTCTGTGCCATTGGGTTGGAAGTCTGGGGTCAGGTGCCCCTCGTGTTGTCCTTGCATTTAGAGAGCAGAAAGTTTGGAAAACAATCCAAGGGCCAGGCACTGCTTTGGGACCCAAGCAAAGAGGCAGGAGCGAGGGATGCCAAAAAGGAATCCCACTCTTTATTAGATGATGATAAAACCGTGGTAAAATAACAATAACACCTAGGCACAAATATCCAAAGTACATTAAGCGCAGGGGTTTGGCTGGAAAAATCTCAGGACAACCTGCAACAAACTCCCAAGCCATTGGAAAGCAATTTGCTGCAGTTTAGCCACCCCTGCATCCCCCCAGCCACCTGGCAACTGCTCTCTTAGGTGTGTTACTTTCCATTTTGTGCTGCCTTCCTGGCACAGCTTGCTCTTGCAAACTGGTTTTCAAGCCTGTAACCATCAGCCCCAGTCCTTCCCAGGAATATCCAGCCCCTAAATGCACCTCCCTGGCTGTACACAGCATTTGGGTTGTGTCCCCAAGGCTGTGGCAGAGCTGACTTTGGAGACAGGCCAGTGCAGGTAACCTCAGAGCTGTCCTGAATCCAGCCTGTGCCCAGTGTCCCTTCACAGAAGGGCAGGCCAGCACTGCTGTCAGCCTGCTCCCAGAGACCTCGGGCTAACCTGGGGAATGACTCCACCTTGGTCTGAACCAGAGCTTCCCCCAGCCCAGAGCGTGGGACTTGCATCAGCTCTGTTCCCTCAAATCCACGTACTGTGTCCCTCTGACCTGGACTCCTTGGACTCCCTCTGCTGCCTCCTAATCCTCCCAATCCCAGCTGGATCCCTGGCCAGCCCTTGCTGCCCTCTTCCAGCCTCCCTTACCATCTGCACTTTGTTGCTTCATTTACTCTCCTTCTATTTTTTTCCATTTTCCTTTGAGAATTCACATCATTCCCAGTTCCCTCTGCTTACTATAATCGGATGACTGTGTCTCCAGTGTTTTAAATACAAATTGTACTTAGGAATAGGATTGTTAAGCTGAGCTGAGCCAGCCCAACATGTGTCACACACACGTGGCCACGCTCAGGTCTGACTCTGATCCCTCTGCCAGCTCAGAGGACACTGAAATCAGTGATGATGCTGGGAGATGAGGTTTGGGCAGTCGGGGGGCTCTGTCTGTTCCTTCTGACATTTGTCAGGATGAAATGAACCACATTCCTCCCTGAATTTGTCAGCTCCTTGCCGGGGAGGAACAGGATCCAGCAGTAAGGATTTGTTGAATTGATTCCCTGAATATTCCACTTTATGGAGAATTGGTTGTGTATGTTTTAGTACCAAATGTTGCTCTGAATTGGCTGGAATATATAAGATTTTTCTGCACAATATTTCAGTGTTTGATGGGTAGGACAAGGAGTAATGAGTTCAAACTGAAAGAGGGAAAAAATTAGGTTAAATACCAGGAAGAAGTTCTTCTCTGTGAGGGTGGTAAAACACTGGCATAGGCTGCCCAGAGAAGCTGTGGCTGCCCCATCCCTGGAAGTGTTCAGGTTGGATGGGGCTTGGAGCAGCCTGGACTAGTGGAGGGTGTCCCTGGAGTTTATTTACATGGGTTCCTGTGCTTGAAATTGGGCTGTTTTCCTGGTGTACTCTAAAATCTGTGGTTTTTTACCTTTTTAATGCCAGCTAAAATGTGGGTGTTAAATCCAGCACCACCTGCTTCTTCTTGTGGATTCCCCTGCACTCAAAACAGGCAAAAGGCACTTTAATTCAGAGCCTATTCAGCAAGAAAAACTACCTCCCACCTCTGCATTTTACAAGCTGCTTACTCTAGACACGATAAATATTTGGCTCCAGCAGAAAAGCCTGAGTAGGGAATGACATCCCCAAACAGCTTTGCCATGTAGACACGAATTAGACTCTGAGCTCTGGAGCCATCCACAAAAGCAAAGGGATGACAAAATCAATTTTATCTGTAAAAACATCCTAGTGGCTCGGGCTTTCCCCTCCTGATGGTATTCTGGATCAATGGGAGTTTAGTGAGGCTCTGGAGTAGCAGCTGGAGGCTTCAAAGACACCAAAGCCCCTGCGAGGGTGCTGTGCAAATACCACAGAATCCTTCTCCCTGCTCTGAAGAGGGAGCAGGTAGGAGAAAGGGGATTTACAGCCACTTTCTCCTTTCACCCCGAGCCTGGAAACCCTGGCTTGGTGTCAGGAAGTGACGGGGTCTGTGCGAAGAGTTGCTGCTGCCCTGCTGCAGGGCTTGTCCAAAGGGTGCCAGGGCAGGGGCTGGCTGTGTGACAAAGTCCCACAGTGTGAAAACACTCCCAGAGTTTCACCTGAGGTATCTCCATGAGCCCAGGTGCCAGATTAAAGGGAAAGGAGGATGTCTGGATCATGAGTGGATCTTTATGAGCATTCTCATGCCTTTAGGGCCACGCTTACTGCAGGAAGGGCTGCTCCAGCTTTCTGCATTTCCCTGGAATTTGTTAGCACAGCTGTAAGCAGGATTTCATCCCTAGCTCAGAAAGGGCAAGTCCAAGGGTTTCCTGTCTCAGTGGGGTTAACTGAGTAAGGCTGAGCTGGAGAAGTCACTCCAAGTCCTTCTTCATGCAGCCACTTTGTCATGACAGCTTCCAGGAGTGTTTTCTTCAGCATTAATCACTCCGTTTCTTCCCGGTCCTGTTGTGCAAGCCACGGTCAGCACATGGAGCAAGGGACATCAGGATCTGCTTAAAAGTTAAATCAGCAGCCTCTTCCCCTGCAAACATCCTGGAGCACTTTGCAGAATCCAGACCTGGAGAATAAGGATGTCTGAGCAGAGGATGGAGGCTGTGGACCTCAAATGGTGTAGGAAAACATAATTTAGGGCCAGGCTGCCCTAAAGTTTTCTACCTCTCTGATCCTTCTGAGGAAACATCTCCCCAGGACAGAGCTGGGGTTTAAATCTCTCCTCAGAAGGGAACTTCCTAAAGCAAAACAACGTTGTGAATCCTGGTGGGACTCAAACCTTTGGCTCCAGTGTGTCTAGGGACTGGAAAGCTGATGATTAGATAAGTGTAAACCATCCCCATTTTACAGCTCACGCTGGCTTTGATCAGAAAGGGAATGAGGCACACCAGGCTCCTGGAGTGGAGGGGAGAAAGGGGGCTGTGATCAAATGAAGCCTCACATTTATTGAAGCTGAAACACCTGACCTTGCTGCAGGGTTTGCTGCTGGTTTGGGCAAGTCTGACTCCCTCGATGCCTCAGTTTCCCCAGTGCTGTGCCTTTGTACCCCCCACCTGCAGAGCTGCTTCCCAGCTCAGGAAGGACCTGGAGCTGCTGGAGAGAGTCCAGAGGAGGCACCAGGATGATCAGAGGGATGGAGCAGCTCTGCTGGGAGGAAAGGCTGAGATTTGGAATTGTTCAGCCTGGAGAACAGAAGCTTCAGAGTGATCAAATTGTGGCCTTCCAGCACCTGAAGGAGCCAACAAGGAACAGAGAGACTATTTACAGGGGCCTGGAGTGACAGGACAAAGAGGAATGGCCTCAAGCTTACAGAGAGTGGGTTAGAGGGGATATTGGAAGAAATTCCTCCCTGGGAGGAATGGTGAGGCCCTGGCACAGGGTGCCCAGAGCAGCTGGGGCTGCCCCTGGATCCCTGGAAGTGTCCAAGGCCAGGCTGGACAGGGCTTGGAGGACCCTGGGACAGTGGAAGCTGTCCCTGCCCATGGCAGGGGCTGGAACTGGGTGATCTTTAAGGTCCCTTCCAACCCAAACCCTTCTGGGATTCTTTGGAAGTGTAACTTGAGCACCTTGCTCACACCTTGCTCTGGAGGGAGTCAGCAGGGACTGGGGCACCATCAGGAATTCCAGGTGGCTTTTGGAGCTGATGGGTCTCTTGCTGGTGAAATAGGATGGTCCTTGCACCTGCAGGTCCCTGCCCCAGCCCCCAGCTCCAGCACAGCTCCGTGCAAAATCCAGACACCACCAACCCTCCCCACGTTTCTCTTGGGCTGTTTTTTCCTTTGGAATAGGGGAAAGAAAGGGAGAATAAAGGTCTTTGGTTGCTTTTCTCTCAGTACCCCCAGGCCACTGATCAGAATTTCCTGCGAGTTGACTCTCAACTGAAAAATTTCTTCAAATCGAGGCTTTTTCTGCTCATGCTGCCCTTGAAATGCACTGGCTGAGGGTGCTAGGCTTGCCCTTGCAGATGCTTCTACTGCAGCAGAGAAGCTCAGAGAGGGGAAAGAGGGGACAAACAAAAGGAAGAAGAAGGAAAAAAAATAAGAATGAAAGAGAAAAATAGGGTTTAACCAAGTTTGATGAAGCTTGTCAGGGTGGGAGTGAAATCCCAAAGCAGTGCAGCCCCAGCCCCAGCCCCATCCCAGCCTCTTTGATCTCTCCAGGTGCTGATGTCCTTATCTCTAGCAAAGATATCCTTGTTTCCTGCCTTGTTAAGCACTTGGAAATCCATCCCTGTCTGAAGTGGTCTCCAGCTTGGGCTGCTGTGTTTTGCCTGGTTGCTAAGCTTGTCTCATGCGTGGTTAATGCCTGATGAGATCATGGTGCCATTTAGCATTTCATGGATAATTCAGGATTATTCATTAGAAAAATCAAGAACAAGCAGGTGTATTCATAGCCTGCCTTCATGGAAAAAAAGAAAAACAACAACCTTGGGAAACGCCATGAATTATTCAGTGGAGACCAAAGGGCTGCTTGAGTTGGGGGAGCATGGGGAGATGGAAATTGCTTTTCAGAACAGCTAAATCTGAAGCTTTTTAGGCCATTAACCCTGCAAACGTGGGTGGTTGAGTCAATCTTAGTGAAGAGAGGCTCCTGTCTCCCAAGAGAACGCTAGGAAGGGGATTTGGAGAAAGGTTTTGTGTTTATATTCTGTGGTGGGTTAGTGGAGGTGACAGCAAAGGAGTTGGAGAGCAGGAGGGGGTTTGCTGTCTCTGGAGGCACAGGGGTCTTGTCCTCCCTCCTTGGCAGGGAACTGAGCTGGTTTTGTCCAGTCTGCAGGCAGAAGGTGTGGGATAAACCCAGGGAAGCTTTAAGGAAGCTGTGAAGAGCTGCCTGTTCTGGGGGGTGTCAGCCCACACGGTCGGGGTCTCCCGCTCCCACTGCCTACAAGAGCACAACTGCTGAGATGTTCCCTGGGGACCAACTGCCCTTGGGACACTCTGGTGGTCTCATGGACACAGCCCTGCTCGAGAGCTGCACTTGGATCCTTGGCCAGGCAGGTGAAAACCACAATCTTTAGTGTCTCTGCCTTTACGGAGATGCCTGAATGCAACGTGAAAGTGCTGCCTGTCCAGGAAAAATATTCATTTCTGATGTGTCCAGGGAAAAAAGGGAAGTGTTAAAACTTGTTGCATAATAAAAATAAAGGGTTAGTGACCAAAATTTTATTATCATTCACTGCTCAAAGTGGTATTTCTCAATTTTCAGGTTTTGGTCGTTTTGTTTTCCAATAAAACAAGTCAAACACTTTCAAGGAAATCAGATGCTTTTGGTGAGCTTTATCCAGTTAAATGAGAGCACAGTCTTCCCTTGGAAAAATGGGTCAGTGGACATTTTTCAAGCTGTCTAGCAGGGATTTTTACAGAGGAAGTTCTGTAGGACCACGGAGCAAAGCAGAGCTCAGGAGCTCCAGAGACTGGAACTACAACTCTTGCATTTAACGTTGGATTGCCCCGGTGTGGTTTTGTTCTGGAGTGTTCAGACTGTAAATCCCAGGGGCAAATCCCAGCCTGGGGACCTGGAGGCTTTGCCACTTGTCTGCAGGGTGGGTGCTCCTGGGTGGGAAGGGGAGCCCAGAAATGCAGTGGGGTGGGTGGGTGGGTGCACAGGGAG
>VZSE01008980.1:1245429-1298379 GCA_013398275.1 Promerops cafer
TGGGTGGGTGGGTGCACAGGGAGTGGGAATGGAGCAGGAAGGGCTGTTTTCCACACTGGAATGTGGGGCTGCAGCTCTTCCCTGCACAGCAGCATGGGCTGATCTCATCTCTGCAGCTGCCCAGGGCCATTTGGAGATCACAAGAGTAAAAACTTGGGCTTTATCTGTTCTAGAAGCTGGAGATGCTTAAATTTTCCATGCTGATAGCTGGACCTTAGTTGCTGTTGTTGTTGTTTTCACCATTATTTTTTTCTCCTTCAGAAGCAAAGGCTTCAGGAAACTGTGGCAGGCTTATCTTCTTTTTCTTCTTAGAGTCGGGATTAAAGGCACGACAGATCGTATTTCTTGGTGGGACTCAGATGTTTATTTATTCTTATCTCTGTCACAGTCTCACAAGCTGTGAGTTCTAGCTAACAAAGTGAAAAATGGCCTCTAGCTCTTTCTCTACAAGGTCTTCCAGGCACAAACCATAAGAAGCAGCACCCAAATTATTTCCATCCTCAACCCAATAACCAAGAACTCGAATCCTGCACTGCAGACCCTTGCATCCAACTACAAACCACTACTTAAACCCACGGAGGAGAAGGTGAAGAGGAAGAACTAGCCAACACCTAAAAACTTCCATCTTGCCCCGTACATGTCACATTATTCTAAACCCTTAAACCCTAAGTTTTCCACCCTGTGATATCACACACTTCTACTCAAACTACACACCCATAATCTCAGTGCCATCACTCAATTTTGGAGGCTTCTCCACGGCCTCAGGCCAAATGCAGTGTTTCCTGAGGGTCAGTGCCCCTCAGCACAGAGAGCCCAAAATTCTCAGTTTTCCAACAGGAAAGCCCTTTGGCTGCAGTGGAAGGGACCAAGGTGTGGCACTTGGCCACTCACCTGGAAGGAGTCGCTGTTTATTTCTTTAATTTAGATCCCTTTATTTCTTTAATTTCCACAATTGGAAAGTTTACTCACAGAATCCCAGAACGGTTTGGGTTGGAAGGGAGCTGAAAAATCATCTCCTTCCAACCCTATGGGCAGGGGACTTCCCACTAAATCCAACTTCACCTTGGGCACTTCCAGGGATGGGGCAGCTGCATCTTCTCTGTGCTGGTTTTACTGAAATCTTGAAAACCATTTGCAGGAGGAGAAAGCTTCCCTAAAACAGAAGGGTCTTGTAAAGGAGAGGAGGGAAAAAACATGGATGAAGACCCTGCTCATGCTTGGATGAGAGATGCCAGCACTTCCAGTGGCTTTTCTTCCTGACTGATCCCACTAACCGTGCCCCGCTCTGAATTTTAAATAAACCTAAAAGCCTATTTGGTGAAATATATTACTTAAATTACTTTTCTCCACGGGCTGGCTTGCAGCTCCCTAGGTCTTGAGGGGGAAATATGTGTAGGAAGGGAGAAGGGGGGTGACTGTGTCTGGATTTTATCTGTGTGCCTCTATTTTACACCCAATTTGTGCAGGGACAGATGCTGAAATAAATGCACAGTAAATGGAAGATCTTTCCAATCCCTTTCTTTCTTCATGAGTTTGTTTATGTGAACCCAACATATACGTGCTCTCATTAGGGTAAGGTTTAACTTCTCTTTTTTCTTTCTGACAAATAGTAAATTCACTGAAAAATGTGGTGGAGCAATGACTCACAAATACCAGTCTCATTTGGCAAGTACATTTTAGCCAGAAAGAGGTTTGGGGTTTTGAGGTTTTTTTTTTTTTTCTTTTTTGATGTAGAAATGTTTTGCTTTGACATTTTTCAAAATAAACCCTCTTGACCCTTCTTTTTGTATGGAGGATTTTCAAGAAGTGACCAAATTAAGAGAATAAAATGTTCTACTAAATTAAAAGAATAAACTACCAAATGAAAAGAATGAATCAAAGTGAAACAGAATGCTGTTTTAAATCAGTGAAAATATTAAGTTGACCCAGTTTTATTTATATTTGGATTTTTTTCCTGAAAACTCTCCCAAGAGCCAATTACTTTTGACCCAAACTGCAAGTTTCTCCTGTTTTATTTTTTTTTCCTTCCTCTGCTAAAAACCACTGAGGTCACAAACCTATTATGTTCAGCAAAAAGCTCCTCTCAAATTATAGTCATGAACTCTTTGCTTTCTGATTTCCCCAAGGGAAGCCAGCTTGCTCACACCTACATGTTTTAACTTCTTTTCTGACTGGACAAACCCACTTTGAAGGCAATAACGGTTAAAAAAACGATAATAATTAAAAATTATTCCTGGATATTGGTGCCTTTAAATTAGTGGAGTTCTGGACGTTTCCCAAATAAATATTTGGATGAGGCTTAGAGCAACATGATGGAGCGGAAGGTGTCCCACTCGTGGCAGGGTGTTGGACTAGAAAGGTCCTTTCTACCCCAAACCCTTGAGGGATTCTAGGATTTTTCTTCCTGGCTCCCTGCTTGCTCCAGGGATGATTTGGAGGCTGTTGGAGCATTTCACCCCCAACCTCCAGCGTGGAATTTTGGGCAGGTTTCCTCCAGCCTGGAGGCTCCAAAATTCCCCCCAGGTCCACCCAACCCCCTGCCTGCTTTAAATCACCCCCAGCCCATGGAAGGGGGGTGATGTCAGCCCTGCAGAGCCTCCTGTCCACCCAAATTTCCCTCTCCAGCTGGTGCCTTTTGGGGCTACCTAAAAACAGAGGCCAGACAGAATTAAGGGAATAAAAAGCAGTTCTATTTATTGAAGGGACTTTAGGGCAGATGAAGCTCACCCAGGGGCTACACCCAAAAAATGGACTCACAGGTTTTCACACTTTTACAAGTTTGGTCCATTTGCATATTGGGGGTTAATATTCCAATTACAGTTTCAGCTAATGAAGTCACTCACCCCAAGTTTGCTCCCCCAACTCACTTTTGTTTCCATCTCTGGGGCCTGAGGCAGTGAGGTGTCCTTGACTGCCAGGCCTGGAGAGGAATTGTTGTGTCTGCCCAAAATGGGGAAGCAGCAGCTGACACTGGGTATGGAGTTTGGAGTTCTACACTAAAGAACTGCAGGGTTACAAACAGATGGAAATATAAAATCTAAAATCCTAAGGTATCATTCCCCCCTTTGAGAGGCTTGGCAAGGCCTTTACCTTGCCAATTCCCACAGGTGGGAATGGACACGAGGGGCGAGCCACGGCCTGGCCGTGTCCAGCCCACCCCGAGCTGGGATGAGCAAACCTCAGCCCATCTGTTCTCCCCACATTCCAAACTTTACATGAAAACAGCTCAAAGATTGCTTCACAAACCAGAGCTGCTGCTGTCATCACGAAACACCAACCTCAGCTCAGAGCCAGTTCCAGGCCAAACCCCGCCGAGGCATCTGCAGCCCTTTGAGGGAGGTTTAAGCTCTTTCCCCAAGTGCAAGGACCCAGCAGAAAACCTGGGCTTGCCATAATTTTCAGGAAGTCTTAAATTCTGCCCTCTGCAGAGGTTTCCCAGGTCAGGTATACAAAGCCTGACCTGTGTGAATAATGGTTTCTGTGGTTTACAAGCAGCTCCTAAAAGCTTAATAATTAAGAAAGTGCTTGTGGCTCAGTCCAAATAATTCTGTTGATTTTTCTCAGCTAGTAAAAAATCTGAAGTGTTTCTTATCAAATCAAGACTTGTTTTGGTCCGTAGGGAATTTTTTTTCCGTTTCTATTCCCATTCTTTCAACTAAATTTAAAAGGTGAAAATTTAGAAGTGGCAATCTACTTGGAACTGGAAAATCATAGGCATGAGAGGAACCAGCCCAGTGCCTAGGTTGGTGAAAAAGTTCAAGGGGCCTATTTTTACTCCTTCAAAATTGTTTCCCTTTGGAACAATTTGCAAAACCAGCCCGAACTTGTGCTATTTATGAATCTTCCAGAATGTTTCAGGGAAAAATGGCTTATAGGTCTAGCCAAGGTAAGTCCAGCCTGCCTTTATTTCTCCTTTCAGTCTCCAGCTATCAGCTATATTCCAGTGGATGCAGCAAACCCAGTGTGGAAGTGTGTCTGTGAGTGGTGTGACACCCATTTTTTGGGTGATTTTTCTGGCCTTTCCTGTTTTTCTGGCTAGGTTGGCAGGAGAAGAGCCTTCTGCTGGGGCTGGAAAGATGAAAACAAGGGAAACTTTTAGTGGTGGCTCGAGGCATCCAAAAAAAATCATTTGTGTCGTGATTTGGAGGCCGGAGGTGTGTTTAATAACAGGCAGCTCAATGGGTGCATTCATCTGGGAGCCCAAAGGCCCGGGCAGGGAAGGGCTCTGGGCTCTCAGAGGGGAGGTGGAGGTGGCACAGCCAAGGAACAGCCCTGGTCTCACTCCTGCTTTGTCTCTGCCCTCTGCTCGGATGCTGGAGCAGCCTGGGAGGAGGGAAACTGAGCCAGAGCCTGCCAGGTGTCCAGGGAGGGAACACATGAATCCCTGGGCTGTGGATGTAAAGAAACAGGGCTAAATCTGGATCAGCTCTGAACCAGAAAAGTGTTTTACCTCTCTGCTTGTGTGGGTGATGCCCTTGCAGGCTGTAGGGTTCCTTTTCCAAGGGATGGAGGGATAGGACACAGGGAATGGCTTCCCACTGCCAGAGGGCAGGTTTAGGAGGGATATTGGAAAAAATTCCTCCCTGGGAGGGTGCTGAGGCCCTGGCACAGGGTGCCCAGAGCAGCTGTGCCTGCCCCTGGATCCCTGGGAGTGCCCAAGGCCAGGCTGGACGGGGCTTGGAGCAGCCTGGGACAGTGGAAGCTGTCCCTGCCCGTGGCAGGGGGTGGGATGGGATGAGTTTAATTCCCCTCCACCCCAAACCATTCCATGATAATAAAGCCAGGAGTTGAGTTTGGGCTCCATGGGGCACTAGCAATGGAACAACGCCTGATTTTTAGAAGTCAAACGGGCCAGCTGGAGAGAGGTCCTGCACAGAGCAGCCTCCAGGTGAGATTATCTGCAAGGCAAAATCTTCCCAATGTTCAGCTCCTTGGCTGGAGTCGGGTGGAGGGAGAGCTGGATCCCTCCAACCCCCTGACAGGAGCACTGGCTTCATTTCAGCTGAATTTAAACTGAATTATCACCAGCCCCATGTTAACCCTCACTCAGAACATGTTCTGTCTATTCTGACCCTATCACAGAATGTGTCATCTTTGATTTATAATTATCTGTCTTTTTACCAGCCTAAAAATGAAAGAGAGAAGTGACTTGGGAAAGCACCAGGTACCTTTGGCACTGAATGGAACCATGAAACATCTGCAGTGGACCATGGGATCTTCCTTTAGACCCACAGGGTTCTGTAGCTAAAGCTGCACCTGGAGGAGTGGAGGGATTAATCTGGAGATGGGAACAATTTGCTGTTCAAGCACTGGGAGGGGGAAGACCAGATGAGAGGGATCCTAAGGGGAGAGGGGGGAGAAATTATTTTCAAATGGAAGTTTTCTGTTAGAAATGTCCAAACTGGATATTTCTCCTCATGCAAGGTTCTGGCATATCCTTTTCCAAAAGGAAGCCTGAAACCTTTTGAAGAGAAATATCAAAGGAAGCACTTCTTTTATTTCACTGACATTTTCACAAAACTGAAATATATTCCTTGACAGACTACAGAGTGATCCAGATCCTGCATCCAAATGCAAGTGGACATTTAGGAGCTCTTACCAACATATCAAAGAGCTCTAGGCCAGGCCTTTCCTTTTACTTCCACTGCAGCTGCTGCCATTCCTGTCAAGAAATGTGAAAATAGAGCAGGGAAAATGACTCCTGGTGTGGTTTTTTTGGTGCTAATGCTTTGGAAGAGCTGCTCTACATTCCCTTTTCTGAGTTTATTTGCTGGCTAAAATGGCTGGGCTCCATCTGGCTGGGACGTGGGTGTTTTTTCTTTTGGGAGCCTTTGGAAAATTCTCTCTGAGGGTGTTGAGGAGGATGGGGTGGGAAGGTTTGCATTGCACCACTGGCAATCCCATATCCCAGGAAAACCAAGACCACAGCAGGATGGAAAAGGACAAGCAAAGTGACAGCAGAATGTCCCAGTGCTGCCAAATTGCTGGAAGGGGGTTGGAGCACAGAATTCCTCAGGAATGCTGTCCTGGAGGAGGAGATGGAGGAGACCCACCCAGGCTGCCATGAGCCATCACAGGTATTGCTGCAGGAAAAATGGGCAGCAACATGAAAATTTGGTCATCTTTCCTGAAAATTCATCAAAATATTGTGCTCTCAGACAATTTTTCCCCTCTTAACCCTCAGTATTTGTCAGAGGGATGCTGTGACTTGGAAATAACTGAAGCAGAGGCTTAAAGCACAATGTGGGGGTTTATTCTGGGTGACTCCAAGTGCACCTGAGGCTGGAACAGGGAAGGTTTTTGCTCTGTGGATTTGGAATGGGAACAGCCTGTAAATCCTCTCTCAGCACACCACAGAGAAACATCAGCAATGAAATATCCCTCTTTTCTTCCCAGGGTCTGCCTTCTGCAACTCCTTGTCAGCCACGTTTGTCTCATTCTGAGCTGAGTTACCTTTGCTGTGTTTGATAGGGATTAAGCAGAGGTTGTCCTGAAAATCATGGAGATTGTCATTCCAGAGTAGCCATTTCTTGCTAGTTTTACCTTTTCACACAAATGAGATTAGAAAGACCAGAAAATGGGTCTCTCTTAGCATAGAAAAACCCAGTCAGGAGTTTGTGTCAAGTCTCATTTGCTATAATTTGCCTGACCTTGTTCCTGATGTTTTTACCAAGTACCAGAAGGGGAGCTGGGTTTACTGAGGACTTTTTGCAGAGTATGGAATCTCCTTTGTTCTCTGTGTGTGTGTCTATATATAAATATACATATGGGTGTGTGGGTGTATATTTTATATTATTGAGTGTGGCGCAGGACATCAAACCCACATCATTTTTTTCCCCTCCCAATGCCATATCTCTGGAGTCCTGATTTTTTGAGCTATTCCAAGAATGCTGTTGATGTCTGTGCTGTGGATGGATGGAAAACTCCTCCTGTCAATGGCCTTTGCAGCTCCTCAGTGGTGGCTCTAACATTTTGGTAGCCCTCAGCAGCTCACATCAAAGAAGGATGGGAGCATCCAAGGAAAGACCCAATCCTTACCTAGTGTGGAATAATTCTTGCAGGAGAGGAGAAGGAGATGCTGGGCAGTGGTCCTTAAATCCACACCAGTTCACAAAGCCTTGCAGCGATGTGTGAGAATCATTCCTGGGACAAGTTTCCAAATTGTTTAAGAAACCAAGCCCTAAATCCCGTTAGGATTAAAGGCCCTGAGGCATTTGGGAAAATGTTACCCTTTGGGAGCCAAAAAGAGCCACAATTTTAAGTTGCATCTTCCAACCTTAGCAAAGGATTCCCTTCGTCATCATTCCAGCCAAAGCCTGTCTGCTCTGGGCACTGAAATTCCTTTCCTTTTCTATTAATCTCTGTCTAAAGCTGTATCTCCCCAGCAATGATCCATTACGTGGGAATTAGCTTCCCAGGAGGAGTTCTGATGCCAGAAAATAGAATATTTCTGGCTTTTCTCTGTTCATTTTTTTCAACAAAGGTCTGAAAAACTTGAATGAAGAAGAGGGGAAAAATGTTAAACTTTGCCATGGGACAGAATTTCCTGAGCAGGCTGGAGGCATTGGATGGATCCAGACCTGTGGTTAACCTTTCCCAGTTTTCCAAGGTGTTTGGGACCAGGATATATTCAGGTCACTGTATACATGAGTAACCTGGGGTAGTGGAAGATGTCCTGTAAGGTCCCTTCTGTAAAGTCCCTTCCAACCCAAACCATTCTGGGGTTCTGGGATTCTGGGATTCTGGGACTCTGGGGTTCTGGGATTCTGTGGAATTGTTTTGGTGTGAAAATCAGGTTATCACAGCTGCCTGGTTCTCAGGTTTTGGGCTGGGACAGCAGGAGCAGCTCATATCCCTCAGAGAGCCACCCGGGACATCACAACGCCTGATGTCACCTCATGGAAGGGCCAGGAGGTGTTCCTGCCCCAAAAACCCACCCAGGATACAGTGGGACATGACCAGAAGCCTGGGAAGCCTCTTTTCCCAGCTCCACCAAGCTCTGATGGTAACGAGGATCTGCTTTTATCTCTGTGGGTATTAACACCACTATAAACTCCCTAACACTGGAGTTCCCATAAAAACTGAGAGGTGGGACTCCCGAGAAACTGACCCGTCCCAGCTCTGGAAATAGTGCAGAGGGGGTTTTGTAACAGCTACAACTGTAATTTGAAGAGAGAAAGAGTGGTATTCCAACTATTTTGTCTTTAAAAGGAAATACTGAATAACTTATGGATAAGACATTAACCCCGGCCTCGACCACTGCGGTTGTTAAAGAGCCCTCGGCACTATTTGCAAGAGGGAAGGTGGAGGGTGTTAGTCTTGGATTCCTGCCTAAATTCCAGTTTAAGGAAATGCATCCCAACTACCTAAAGTTCCACCTGCATTTTTACTGGGTCTGTATTCCCAACCACGGATCAATAGGTCTGAATTTCTCTGCCCTTCACCAGTGAGAAAAGAGCTAAAGCTGCAGGGTGAGGCTGATTCAGCTGGGAATCTGCCATTCCTCCTTGCTTTTGGGGTAGGATTTATGGTTTGTATCTCAAGCCTTTACCTTTAGGCTTGTTCAGAGGTGGAGCAGATCTGGTGGTGGAAACCTGGGATGTTTAATTATCAAAAATACAGGGGGAAAGGGACCAGCAGGGCTGGGAGGATCCAGTATCCTCATTCTGGTCACATCCCAGAATGGTTCCTAATGCAGAAAATTCTCTTGGGCCCTCACATCTACTCAAGACTGGCCTCACTGCCAAAACAGTTTTTAATTATCCTTCCAGAGGTCGTTATCACTAACAGCTCATCATTTTAATGGGATAAATATCCATCCCCTCCTGCAGCAGGATCCAGCGTGGCACAGGCACTGCTGCATTCCAGCCCAAAGGTGGCCACACTGCATCCACAGAAAAAAGTGATCCCTGTAAAACAAGTTAAAAACAGTCCTTCTGGATGGAAAATGGGGATATTTGAAGACATTTATTTTATCTTTCTTTGGTTTTAAAGATCACATGCTACCAGCGTGTGAAAAGGCATCGTTTTTCTTCCCTGGAGTTATTTATGATCCTAATCCTGCTCCACCCTGCATGTTACAGATTGTGAGGCTTTCAAGTGAAACCATTATTGCTTTAAAAAGCAGATCAAATCCTATTTCCCACCC
The DNA here is from genome assembly GCA_013398275.1 of Promerops cafer. Taxonomy (NCBI): domain Eukaryota; kingdom Metazoa; phylum Chordata; class Aves; order Passeriformes; family Nectariniidae; genus Promerops; species Promerops cafer. Next base: position 1,254,578 of record VZSE01008980.1, read on the forward strand.
TTTTTTTTCACTTCATCTTCTCTGCACCCCAGCACGGGCACATTTTAATGGCAGGAATCAGTTTACCTTCACAGCCATTCCCACAAATATAGTTCAGGTTCCAGAGCGTGCAGGGAACTGTAAATTTGAGGGACACTTTGTATTTGGATATAAATATTTTTCCCACTTTGGCAAAGCATGTCTCACCTTGTCTTCATGAGGAATGATCTGCTGTCCTCTGCTATCCCAGTTTTGCATTTCAAAGCCACTCCTGATGTTTCCAAATGCTCAGGGGGGTGGTGGTGCTGCTTGTCCTGGTTTTGCAAATGACAATCCCCATGTGAAATGAGGTTTGGATGGATCTGATTATGCCCCTGGCACAGGGAACAGTGGGGTTAACAGGAATATTTATTATTTGATGGGGCAAATTAACTGTGAGGGTGCTGAGGCCCTGGCACAGGGTGCCCAGAGAAGCTGTGGCTGCTCCATCCCTACAGGTGTTCAAGGACAGGTTGGATGGGGCATCTCAGGCAAAGGACGTGGTGGCTGAGCTGAAGGAACGGCTCCCCAAGAGCCTCCAGGCTTGGCTCGTGCTCAGCTGTAGTAGGGTAGGAAGGAAATTTAATTCTTGTTGTTCCATCATGGTGGAATCCATGTCCCTGACCAGTCCATCCCAGTTTCAATGGGAAGGTGTTTCCCATCCTCCCGATCCCCTGCAGAAGGATATCCCCAGCTCATGAACTGTTTACAGCTGGACATCACCAGGGAGCAGACACTGCCTGCCCAGGCTTTCCCATTCCCACTCCCTCTGAATTCCTGCTGGATTAGTGCTGTTCAGCTGGAAAAAAAAGAAATTGGGCTTCATGGACCCAGGCCTGGCTGGGCAGGATGCTGTAAATGTCTGGAGGGAAGGCAGTTGTGTCCATGACACACACAAGAGCCCCTCTTCCTCCTGCTGTTTTCCTTGTTTTGGAGCCATCCTGTTATTTGTGAGAAGTTGTCCATGTTTCATTCAACCAGGACTCCTGCCCACTGAGGGGACACGTGGAGAATTGGCTCCAGGTGGGAAATGTCTGAGTCCAGGACTTGTCTGAGGAAATGTCTGAGAGCCTCAGCTCACAGCAAAGCTCGCAGGGGAGTGCAGACTCTGCTGGGGTGGATCAGGGCAGTTGGGGTTTACATCCTGTCCTTTTGCAGCCAAGACTTTGATGCCTCGAGGAGCTGGAACAGAGGCAAGACAGAGCTGGGAGGAATAAAGTGGAGATTTATTGAAGTGCCTTCAAAGGCCACAGCCTGGCAGTACCAGAGCCACAGTCGTGGCTCTGCCCAGGTGGCTCCAAGATGGAAGCAAAAGAGAGCTTGGTCACGAGATCTCACATTTTTATAAGTTTTAGTCCATTTGCATAGAGGAGTTAACTGTCCAATTAATAGCTTTAAATTATGAAGTTTCATCCTCCTTGCTTGCTTGCTCCTCTTTCATGTTGTTTATGCTTTGGGCCTGAAGTTTGAAGGGATTGTCCTTGAGTCCCCAGCTAGAATAGGATTGTTTTGTCTTCACCACCCTGTGTAAAGATCCAAAGATCCTAGTAACATTTGATATAAAGCTAAAAGCTGCACACCAAAGCAGAACAGAAAAACTTAAAACTTAAGGTATCAACATCATGGGGAGTTTGTGCAACCCAGGGGACCAGGCAGGTCCTACAGGTGTGGGGTTGGAGAGGGGAAAATGCTGCTGATGCAGCTGGAACTCCCAGGATAAGGATTAAATGGCACAGAGAGAAAGGGGAACAACCCCTGAGAGCAGAGGTGCTGCTGCAGAGAGGGGCTGTGCAGGCAGGGGGGTGCTGTGGCTGTGGGAGATATCTGGGCACATCCCGGTGTTACTGCAGGGCAGCCTCACCCCAGCTGTGTGCAGAGGGCACCAGGGGCTGCAGAGGGCACCAGGGGATGCAGAGGGCACCAGGGCTGAAAGGGCACCAGGGGATGCAGAGAGCACCAGGGGCTGCCAAGGGGCACCAGGGGCTGCCAATGGAGATGCTCCACAGAGCAGCAGGAATTCTGAGCAGGATTTAATGATGGTATGAAACACCACACGATGGAGATACTCTGCGTGGAGCTCCTGGTGTCCTGCTGCTTATTTTTAATGCACACTCCAGCCCTGAGATGCAGGAACTTTCCAAAGACCACAGATGGGGCACCTATGGATGGTGTCCCTGCCCATCTGAGGGAAGTTCTGGCCCAGAATAGAGTGGAAGCATGTTTACTTCTTAATCTGGAGCTCAGACATGAAGCTGGGCTCCTGGAGGATGGAGGAGTCAGACAGTTGGTGTGTTCAGGACAGAAAACACCCTTGGGCAAAGCACAGTTTTTGGTGAGTCTGCGAGTCTTGAGCATCCCATGGGATGAGAGACCTGGTACTACGGATACCCATGAGAGGAGGGGGATTTATCTCCACCTGGGAGCTGGAGGTGGCATGTTTAGGAGCAGGTTGAGCTGTGAGTGTGTCTGGTACAAGCTGACGTAGCTTTCAGACCAGAATAGGTTTCCATTTTCCACCTTCCAGGCAATCACGGAGGAAAGAGATTGTCTCATTTTCTCGTGTACATATATCTCGTCTCCCAGTTGCCGAGGCAACACTGTATATGTTTGCAGGCTGGAAGGATCTGGGGATGGAAAATGAAGCCAGGGAGTGGACTGAGGAGAGAAGTCCAGCAGGAATTTTCCCCATGACTTTCGTGGCCGATTGGCTAGTGCTAATTTAAAGCGCTCTCCGGGGATTAGTCATCAAACCTGAGATTTTCATTTTTATTATTTTAAATCGACCGCAGTTGCTCCTGGGAGGCTGTTTTTCATGTTGAAATTAACCTCGTGGAGATGTAGCCGGTGGGGGCTGCAGGATGGGAGCCAGCAGGGAGGGTAATTCCATAGAAACACAAACAAGGTACAACATCTTGCTCCAGCCGGTGGAGAGCTGAGCCCCGGGGAGCAGCAGTGCAGCCTGCTGCTTCCAGCCTGATGGGAGGCACCTGGATACCTGCATTTTCCCCGTGGCCACTCAGTGCATGATGGTGATGTGTCTGCAGCCCCGGGGCTTGTTTTTTTAGGGTGCCTCCAGCACAGGGAGAAGCTGCTGCAAGGATCACCTGGAAAAACCCTGCACGTAGCTCCTCGTGCCAAGGAAGCTCCTGGTTGCAACTTTGAGAGTCCCGTGGCACAACTGAAGGTTCTTAGAAGTTTCTTTTTCTCCCAGGTCTGGGGGTCATCATTTCCTGACAGATCTTGCTGCCACTGTGCCACAGTTTGCACTCGAGGTGGACACTGCCCCAGATTTGGAGCGTCCCTTGGGCAGGGAACGGGAGGGAACTCTGGGGGATGTGGGAGCAGTTTTGTGGATGCCTTGGAGAGCTGAAGAAGGACATTGTTGAGAACAATTAGTTTCTCTATGTTCAGGCCTGCTGCACTGCTCAGAAAGTCACAGAAGATTCCTGCCTGCTCCAGAGAGGTTTTGGGGGATTGTGCCTTTTAAATTCTTACTGATTTTAAGGTTTATTTGTATTACTGTGAGGGTGCCGAGGCCTTGGCACAGGGTGGCCACCGAAGCTGTGGCTGCCCCTGGATCCCTGGAAGTGTCCAAGGCCAGGTTGGACAGGGCTTGGAACAACCTGGGACAGTGGAAGGTGTCCGTGCCCATGGCAGGGTGTGGGACTGGATGGGCTTTAAATTCCCTTCCAAGCCAAACTATTTTGGGATTCTACCCTGCAGCCTGAATTGCCCTGGCAGGGACAGAGCCAGGCCCACATAGGCACCTCCCATCCATCCTTCCCATCACTCTTTCCCCCAGTCCGTCTGGCACTTTGACTCTCCATGGACTGTGTGTGTGATGAAAAAGCCCCTCCAGCTCTTTCAAAGCATTTTGGGGGGTTTCCTCCAGCAGAAGTGACCTTTTCTCTACCTCTTCCCCTCCTCACCCCTGCCTGTAAAAGGCGATTTGTGCTGTGACTTCAAAACACTTGGCAGAAGGTTGGTATTTCTGCTGGGCAGCTTCCCCTGGCTTTTTTCATCTCAAGCAAATAAATAAGGCAAGAACTTCACAAGGCAAAGGGAAGCAGTGGAGGTGGCAGTGCCATTCCTGCTGGAAAGCTGGCAATCCCCACCTCTGCTAAATGAGGTTCAGGGAGGACATGTGGTACGTGTATTTCTAGTCTCATCGTTTGATTTCACTGCCTCGAGGCTGGTTTTTGCATCCTTTGTTGTCAATCACTTGAGAACAGACTTAAAAATAGACAAACTGCCAAGGAATTGGTGGTCAGAAATCCTCCTTGCATGCAACACAGGATTCAGTACGTGTGGGTAAGGAGATGCTGATGCTGAAGTCCCCCTGGGGTATTTCTGCAACCTCCCCCTTCCCCTCTCTGGTCTCTGGGCCCTTCCCTGTGGGTGACCCTTGGCTTTGGGGCAGTTGCAAGGGGGCCCAGAGGGGTCTGTCTGTCTGTCCTCGGGGAGAAGGGGCTGAGCAGGGTGCGGGTGTCTGGGAGCAGCATGTGGAGGGTGCTTACAGCCAGAGCGTTCTCAGCTGCTGGGAAAAAGGCTGTAAAACGTGATTCCCACCATTCCAGCCCTCTGGGTTCGGACTACATCAAATTGGGTATTTTTCCTCTGGCACAAACCAAAACCTGATGCGCCAGAGGATGGTAAAGCCCTTGCTTAATCCCTTTAATTGCTTAATACCACAGCCAGCAAGGAAATGTGTTCTGATCCCGTTAATCTTTGCTCTGAAAGAAAAGCTTTTGTAATCGTATCCATAGCTCAAAACCCCCTGTTCTTCCCATAGCCTAGAAAAACACCCTTCCCTCGCCATCACCACCAGCAGGCCCTTCAGCAGGTTAATGGCAGAGGAAGAAAATGCTGTTTTCCATCTTAAAACCCCCCAAAAATAAAAAAAGAGGCGAAGCACAAGGTCCAGCTCAGCAGGAGGTGGGAGCAGGATGGCACTGGGCAAGGCAAAGGGGCTGCCCCCAATTGAGGGGATGCTCCAGGGAGCTGCCTGGCTCCCTGCCAAGGTTTTTAGCCCCTCCAGCTTCCAAAGCCCCACACTTCATCCAAAGAGGAAGAGAGGAAAAGCTGGGAGGGAGGGAGGGTGTTTCTGGTATTGAGCAGCAGTGCAGGGCTATTTCTCTCAGCAGCTGACAGTGTAAATGCATTTCCTGGCAGGCAGCTCACTCTGTATTAAAATTCTTGATGAAGATTATTAAAGTGTGTTTATGAAAAGCCTGCGAGTGCTTCTTGGACTCCAAGCTGCCTGTGCAGAATGACACGTTTGGGCTGAGTGCTCAGGGGTTATTAAAACCTGGCTGGCCAAACCCACCCGCTCCACTGGCTCCAGGTGGGATCTGCAGGAAACTGGATGGTCCCAGTTTGCTCAAAAGGGAACCAGTGTGGGGTAACTGCGGCTGCTGCAACCCCATAACCATTCCCCAAAGCCTTGCTGCAAATGTATTTGAGTGTGTACACGACTGTGGGGTGGGCTTCTGCTGCCCCGGGAGGGTTGGGGGGTGCAGTGAGGTCACAGGGATGCTGAGGAGCCTCGGGGCTGTGCTCACTCCATCTTCTCCCCTGACAGGGGGGCAGCTGCAGTGACCACCCCTGCACTGGTGCCAGCAAAGCTTTTGGGAGACATTCCATGCTGGAGACAGAGCCATTGAATTCTAGGCACAGACAAATGTCCCCTTGGCAATGCCACCTCCTCTGCTGGCACCTGGAGGTCCTGTCACCCTGACATCCTTGGCCCCAACTCTCTTCTCTCTATGCTCTTCCCTTCCCAGCCTGAGGTAGGGTTTTTTTAACGTGGGAGACCAGGTTGGATATCTAAATATATGTCCTTACAAAAAAAAAAGTTTCCAAGAACAATGGTGGAAAGAGCCCAAAAATGTGCTAAGGAGGATGAATGCATTAGGATTGGAGTCCAAGCAAAATATCAGAAGGGTGAATCAGAAAGAAGGAAAGGAAGGGGAAAGAAATAGAAACGTATGGAGTTCTTAAAAAGCCTTTTTTTCCTTTTAATGTTAATGGCAGCTTTTCAATTTGAGTTTGAGTGCTGGAGAAATGTGTCCACTGCTGCTGCCTGGAGCTGTGCTCTGAGGGGATGCGAAGGCATTGTTGCAGTGACACGTTCAATCTGGTTTCAGTCCAGCCCCATTCAGAAATACAGAATAGTTTGGTTGGAAGGGACCTTTGGAGGTCACATTCTTAGAGGAACATGCCTTAATTCTTTCAGGTTTTCCTCTGGGGTTTCCCTCTTGGCTCCTGATACCTCTGGCTCATCTCTGTAAAACCTCCCGTGTGTCACAGCACACCCAGCACATCCTCCTAACCCTGGGGGGTCAGAGACAGCGTGTCCTGGGCAAACCTGGCATTATTCCCCTCCTCCTTCAAGTCTAGTTTAAAGCTCTTCCCCTTGGAGAAAGGTGAATCCCATCTGCTGCCAGTGATCCTGGTGCTGCTCAGGCCATCCCCTTAGTGCCAGGACACAGGGAATGGGTTTAAATTGCCAGAGAGCAGGTTTAGGAGGGATATTGGGAAGGAATTCTTCCCTGTGAGAATGGTGAGGCCCTGGCACAGGGTGCCCAGAGCAGCTGTGGCTGCCCCTGCATCCCTGGAAGTGTCCAAGGCCAGGCTGGACGGGGCTTGGAGCAGCCTGGGACAGTGGAAGGTGTCCCTGGCCGTGGCAGGGGGTGGAATGAGATGAGCTTTAACTCCCTTCCAAACCATTCTGCGATTGTGAGTGTTGGTTGGGCAGCCCAGCAGGATGAACTCTGGGGGGTGCTGAAGCTGTAGTGCATTTCCTGGAGCAGGGGCAGCCCTGTGCCCTCTGCAAGTGGCATCACCCTGGGCTAGGCTGGTTTTCTACATCTGCTTGTGGTGGCTGCTGCAAACTCGAGCATCAGCCTGGGTGTCCTGGCAGATCTCTGTCCTCTTTTGTGCTTTGGGGAGGCTAAACCCAAGTTGTCTTGTCCCTTATCTCTACCCTTTTATTGATGGATCTGTCCCTTCTCTTCTCCTGCAGCTCAGACCCCTTCCCACATTATCAGAGGTTCCAGCCTCAGGAGTGCTGATTGCTGAGGGCAGATGAAGAGGCCAGAAAACAAATATTGTAATAAAATCTTGATTTTGCTTGCATGAAACGGGAAGAATGAGGGTCAATGAGGATGGAGTGGTGGCTGCAGGCAGAGGTGGGAGGAGAACTGGGACACCAAGCCCAAATTCATACCCTGGTGACTGTGACATCCATCAGGGTTAAAGACAATCTGTGTCTCATTAATCATCTGATATAAACAGAGGGAGACTCACTGGAACAGAGCGGTGTCACTGGATGAATGGCCTGGAGTTGGAAAATAAACATTTCAAGCTCTGTCTCGGCGTTTATTTTTGCTAAATGCCTTCTCTGCACCCGGCTGTTCTGCTCACAGCGGGGAACCACTGCCCCAAATCCATCCCCAGGAGCAGTGCTGGAGCAGGGATGTGGGATGCTGGGTGAGGAATGCACCAAACAGGGTGCAGGAAAAGTCCTGGGGCAGCCAGAGTAGACTGCCCTGGGTGCTTTTATGCCTTAACTGTGAGCTAAGGGGTTTCTCTCTCGGTGTCCCTTGGGCTGCAGCAGGTGGGAAGCGCAGCAGCGCGGTTGGCCTTGGGCAGGATTGCATCCTTGGAATCCCAGCCTGTGGTCAGCTGTGGCCCAGGGAAGTGGCCCTTGTGTCTCCAGAGATGCTCTCCACGTTCACACACTGCTGGATTTCCACGAACCACAGTTGTTTTTTCTTCAAACCTCTCATTCCTGTTGGGGTTTTTTCCCTCCCCACTTCCCTCTGCACAAACCCACCAGGTGCAGTCCGGAATCCACGCTCACCCCAATATGTCTTTATTCTGATTTATGAACGTGGTTATTGTATAGATGATTAGAGACATATTTGGGGACGTTTTACCACCTCAGAGCAGACGTGTAGCTGTTACAGAGCAGTTAATCCTTTACAAATGTGGTTTTAATCATGCCACATTTCACACATGATAACTGTCCTATTCCCTGTAATGGATAGCTGGCAACCTCTGTATAAAGAATTTAATTTCAAGCTATTTTTTTTTCCCACAGGCTCATTAACTTCTGCTGCTCAGGAGATATTAACAAAACCACAAGTGGATGGCTCAGCTCCGATATCCAACCCTTCCACATCCCACGAGGATCCCAGCTGGTGCATTTGCTGTACAAGGATCTTCACAGGGAGAGGGATTTGCTGAGCCCTGAGCAGGTGGGTGCATTTTGCAGCATCAATGGTCCTGTTACCTGATTATTTTTACCATATCTCAGTGCACCTTGTTCCACCTTTGCCATGCTGCCTGTTGTGGTTTCAAGAAGCTGGAAGTACAACATATCCCCACTGCTGTGACATCAGGAATAATAAATTCCATTAGGAATGGCATTTTGGGCTTTAGGTTTCTGCTGGTGAGAAGAAAACAAGCCTCCCCCCAAGCTCAGCTATGCTTGGTAGGAAAATAAATGACAGAAACGCTGGCTTTTCCTGTGCCTGCTGACTTGACATGCCATCCAACCTGGTTCCCATCCAGCTCATCAGCCACTCCCCAGCATGGGCTGGTTGCAGGAGAAGACAGGTTGAGAAAAGAAAGAATGTCCACTGAATTAAATGATTTTAGCTGGAAAAATAAACTCTTAATGCAGCTGGAAGGCAGTGCCTGCCTGGTGCCCCCCCAGCTTAGCAGGAGAGGCTGCCATGCAGCAGGAGGGCTCCCTGCCACCCGAGCTGCTCCGTGCTGAGCCAAGGAAATGCAGAAGTGTGGGACCCTGAGTCCCTGCCCTGTCCCCAGTGTGCCACCCCCTCCTTGTGTCCCCAGCGCTGGCTGGCAGGGAAGGGGCAGCAGCCCTCTGCCTTGGGAGAGCCCTGCCTGGAGCCATCACTCAGCCCTGCAGGGAGCCCTGCCTGACCCCTTTTGTGGCTCTTTTGTGTCTGGGACTCCACACTGATGGGTTTTGTCCCTGACACCCCCCTGCCCCAGCGTCCCCAGCCCCTGGGCCAACGGGGCTGCCAGGGAGGACAAGGGGGCATTCTTTGGAGAGCAGTGGGAGATGTCACGGCAGGGCAGCGGCCCCCACACCGCCCACACTGCCCTCCACACCTGGGTCACGCTGGGCACTGGCATTTCTGGGACAGTCTGGGGCACCACAAGTGAGCTGAGCACAGAGGAAGGATGAGGAGATGGGGTCAGGGCTCGGGGATCGTGGCAAGCAGCCAGGGAAAGGTGACATCCCACTGGACCCTTCTCCAGCAGCCCAGGCAGCGAGGGTTACGGGCCTGAGCTATTCCCAGCTGCCTTTGCAGTGTCCCACTGGCACCCCACGTCGTGTGGGAGCCCCCCAGCCCCACGTGCTGTTTGTTTTGGAATGAAGGAGGCTTTGTCTGTGGAGTTTTCCACAGTCCACCTTCTAAACTTCCCCATTCCTGGCCTTCATCACACCCAGCAGCTCCCAGCACAGTCGAATGTTCTGGTGGCCAGGTGCTGCTCCCATGGCTGACCTCCCCACAGTGGTGGATGTTGGTGCGTGGGTGGGATGCTGGGCGAGATCTCCTTTTCCTGCTCTTCTCCCTGTGATCCCTTCCAGCACGGCTGTTTCCACTCTCCTTTTCCATGAGATGTTGCCCTGCCTTGCTTCATGTACCTTCTGCAGGGAAATGAGCCCTGAAACGCTCCCTAACGACCATGGCACGGAGTGTGGGGGGTGCCAGGGGCATGCAGGTGGTCACAGAGGCAAGTGAGGATGCCCAGGAGTTGCTGTAGACAATGTGGAAAGAAAAGGAGGAAACAGCCACTGAGCCCAGCCAAGGATGCAGTTCTCTCCATCCACGCAGGCCTTTCCTTCATGAGGGGACATCTTTACTGTTAAAAAGTTAAAATGTGCATTTTGTGTGGCTCAAATCCCAGCAGGAACAAGGCCTGGGGAAGGGGGGGAGTCTGAGTGAAGCAGGGCTGGGTGGGTTAATGTCCCCCCGGCTGCCTGGGGCTATCAAGCACTGTCTTTGGGCTAGTGCTGGGCTCTGTGTAGGGCAGCAGGTGAGACCCCATCTGTGAGAGGACCTGGGTCAGGCTTAGGACGGCCAAGAGCAGCTGATGTGCAAAACCTCTGGGATTTTATCCCTTTTTTCCTGTTGCAAAAACCTCATCTCGGGAGTTCTTCCCACCAGCCTTCCTCTGCACGAGCAGGAACTTCCCTGAGGGTGGCCGACTTCCCACCACCGCTTTCCAGGGGATTTCTCCCCGTTTTCTCCAGAGCTCCTGCCCTGCCTGCGCAGCTGTGCAGCAGGGATGGTGCAGGGCCAGCTCTCCCCTCGGGCCTGTCTCTGCAGCAATAAAGCTGTCGGCAGCGGCGCGGCCCCGGCGGCCTCGTGCTGGAGATGCGATTTGGGAGGCAGAGCTTCCCCTCCGTCCCTCCATCACCGCCCCGCCGTGTGCCAGGAGACAAAGCTGGCGCTTGTCCCGCCAGAGGAGCGCCGAGAGTCAGCCAAGACGTCTGGTGAGGAGGAAGAGGCTGTCTGTGAGCACCGAGGGACGCCCTCACAGACCCCCTCCGCTCCATCCAGCTTCCCAGCAGCATTCCCAAAGCCAGGAGCAGGCAGCCCGAGAGCTGTCTGGATCCCCACCAGAAAGAGAAACCCTACCTAAGGACCGGCAGCCCTGCAGCAATGCACGTGCCAGAGACATTTTTGCCCCTTCCCAACACATCCTTGCATTGTGCATGGGGAAACTGAGGCGGGAGGTTCCCAGAGGGGATGTCCACAACCCCTCAGTCTCACCAGCAGAACCCCTCAGTCCCACAGAAGGTGCTAAGGAAATAAGGAATTGCCATCCTGCCAAAAAGTCAAACGTTTCTGACTGTGGGGGTCACCTTTAAATATAGGAGCTTGGAATTTCACCTACAGAGAAATACTCATGAGAGGAGAAATTTCCTCTGGTCTTTACAAGTAAAACTGAATGCAAGAGAGGAATAAGGCACAGCACAAGGCACTGACCCTCCCCAAACACAACCCTCTCAGAACCCTGAAGAAGTGTTCTCTGAAGAGGTTTTCATCAAACCAAAATGTGCCTGCAAAATGCTGTCTGGTAAAACTCTACTCAGCTGGAAAAACACTGTCTGGCTTTTCCCCTTGAAGTTATCTCTCTAGACCTCATACAAAGCCTTATTTTTTCACTCCTTTCTGAGATGGGCTCCACCTCTCCATCTCAAGGTGCCCACAAATCATGATTTGCCTCTCTTTTTAATTCCACTTCAATTGCTTCTGCTCCTGCTGTGTGTTTGATTCACTCTCAGTTGTCTCAGAGCTTCTCAGTGCATTTCAGAACCAGAAATGTGTTCTCTTATTTGGCACTGGAGATGCTGCTGAAATTATTCAGCATGTGAAATAAAGTAGCCATCAGATATCCCTGAAAATTCAAACAGAGGGAAAACTGGGATAGGGATGGGATGGGATGGGNGGTTGGTGATGCTCTCAGCACACAACGCTCCTGGGAAGCTGTGAAGGGATGGAGACAGTTGTGTGCAGGGAAGCAGCTCCTGCCTCATGTCCTGCCATGTCCTGGGACATGAGGTCGTCACTTGGGACCCTTCTGCTTCAGTCCTTGTCTCTCAGGCACGTGGTGGGATTTTTGGAATTGTCCTGTGCAGGGCCAGGATTTGAGCTCGATGATCCCTGTGGGTCCCTTCCAGCTCAGGCTATTCTGTCATTCTGTTCTGTGTTTCCTGGGTTATTTCTGTTCGTGCTGGGACCCAGGGAATGCTGGGGTCAGGAGGAGCTCTGGCCCTTTCCTGAGGGCTTGGCGAGGGATGAAGAGGTATTTCTGTGTCAGCCAGTGTCACTGGGAGCTCCAGGCTGACTTTCTCATGGGAAGAGCAGACTTCATCCCTCCAAGTGACCCCTCCTGTGTGCATTTGTGCCTGTGATCCTGACATCTCCCCCCACGGCCAACACTGGCCCTGGCCAAGCCCCTGCTGTCCATCCCTGTGGCCTTGGCAGTGCATGGGAGCCCTCCAAGGTGGGTTATGGGGAAGGAAGGAGGGGTCTGGCAATGCACTGGAGGGTGTGTGATTTCACATCTCCCCTTTGAGGCTGAGCCTGATGTAGGGCTGAAGAGCCCAGGGAACCCAAGAGCCCCCAGCACAGCTCGGCTGGAAATAGATACGGGTCCATCCCACCCTGGTGTTGTTGTTGGCAGGCAGGCTTGGAGGCCTCCAGGTTGCACTTGTCAAGAGCACAAGCACAGGAAAATTGTTCTCATCTGAACAAACACCACCAGTTGCTGCCAGCTGTTCCAGTGCCCCAGCAGAGGATTCACGTGGCTGGCCCTTTTCCCCAGCCTGGCTACTGGTTTCACTGGCAGGCCAGAAGGGCTTGTCCCTCTCCAGGGGATGTTTTCAGGGGATGTTTTGTTGCTCATCCTCTCTCCAGCTTCCACCCAGGTGAAGGAATGGGGTCAGTGTGGACACGCTGAGCACTGCCCTTCTCCTCTGCTCACCTGTGACACAGGGAAGGGTTCTGTGGCAGGGCTGCACTTCCCAGAGGGTGGGAGGATGGCAGGATGCAGAGTGAGAATTCTGCAACCAGCAGCAGCTTTGCCTCAGGGGTGCATTTGCAGCAGTTTGTTGTGCTGGCCTCACACTGCGATGCTCAGGGTCTGTCTCTGCAGGCTCACATGTGACTGCTGAAGGACAGAGCCAGCTCCACCCCACGGAGCTCCCACCAGGGAATACCCTCTGACATCTGCCTCTCTCCAAACACGGCCACTTTTAGCCCTTCTCTATGTTTTTTCCCCAAAACCCAGCTGCTGTCCTGCCTTTGGGACCTGCCCTGTAGAGTATCAGGTGGGGGTGCAGGTCAGCTTGTGTCACTTGTATGAGCTGCATGAAACCACCAGCTAAAGTGTCTCACAGAGATAAATCCATGGATTCCTCCCCTCCCTCAGGCCTCTCCCTGCAGGGAGGACGTGGTTTCCCAGGGCTGCAGAGCACGGCCATGCTGTGAACAGGGCTGTGCTGGCAGATGTGCTGTCCCCGTGTCCCCCAGCCAACCTAAACAGGACCGAGTGACCCAGTAACATATTTTATATTGCATTATAATGTAATCTTCTCTTCATAGCTGCTGCCTGCTGGGTGTCTGCTGCAGAGGAATTTTTGTGCCCTGAGAAGAGGGTGGCTCCGGGCCCCAGGAGATCTGCCTGGTTGATTGAGGAACAAGATTTCTCCTGTCTGTCTTGGCCAGCTCACAGAGCAGAGCTGTGCTTCTCTGTGTGCAGTGGGAACGTCACCAGTGTGGGATGGGATTGTCTCCACCTCTGTTCTCAGCCACGCTCAGGTTTGTTGCATGGTGGGTGTTTTAATGGGAAACCTTCCCTGAGAAAGCCTGCCTGGCTGCAGCCCAACGCAGCCCTTACTCCCTGCTCTCGTATAGCTTCGATCTGTTCCTAATTGCCAGAAAAAAAGCCAAACCCCACCTGCTTCCTGCCACCCACAGGCAGCCCACCAGGCCCACTCCTCCACTTTCCAGGTTTGAAGTCACCTCTTATTGCTGCTCTCTCTGTAAGACATTTCCAAAGTGTCTGACAAAATTGAAATACTCAGAAACCTCCCTGAAGCAGAAGCCTGCAGCTCTCAGGGCATGAAGGATGTCTGCTGCTTCAGAGCATCTCCAGCTCTCTGGGTACCTCCTGGCACCAAGAGATGGAGAGGGCAAGAAAGGCCCCAAAACTACTTAAAATGTGAGCAATTTTTCCTCCTTTAAACCCCACCGTGGCTCTCTCATCAGTGCAAGGAAATGCATCTGCGTTCCTCTTTTACTGCTCGCTGCTATTTGGTGATTAAAAAATGGGGCAGCTGGGGCCACTCATTCTTGACCTGGAGGAAAGCAGGAGGCTTATAAAAACTCTGAGTGCTGCAGGAATTATGAGGTAATTAAAAAAAAAAATCAGGCCAGAGCTGGGACCACGTCAATAAATGCAGAAGGAGCTGATGTCAGCCCCATGCAGGATGTGGGGACCGATGGCTCTGCTCTCTGCTCCTGGTGCTGAAGCCTCATGGTTCCCACAGGCAGGGAGTTGGGAATTCAGGACACAGAACAGGTTCTGGGGCTGGGTGGGCTCTTATTTCCTTGGTGCATTCGGCTGACTTGAACCCCTCTCTCACAAATGTAAATCCCGTGTGAGACTTGGCAGTGGATATTCTAGCAAAGCAAGATGAGGAGGCACCAAAAAAGCAAAAAGTAATATTTAAAGGGATGAGGATGGGTTCCAAATCACCATTTTGGGGGTTAAGAGGCCTGGTTTTAGGGAGAAGCATATTTTGCTGGCCACAGGGTCATAAGGATTAAACTAGGGGGAAAAAAAATGTGTTTTGTTTATCTAGAATACATCTAACCCAATTTAACCCAAGACTCAGCTTGAGTTTCCTGACTTGACAAGAAAAAGGACAGAGGAATCATCATGAATTAATATGCATTAATTAAATATATATATTTTTTAAATTATGTATCTCTATATATTTATATATCAATTTACATATAATTGTATATATATATTTGTATATATTATTAATTTAATTCAATTAAATCAATATGCACTATTAAAATTAATAATTGCCTTTCCATTTCTCATTGCAATGATCTGATTTGGTCTTTCCAAACCTGGGGACGGAGGTGCTCCGATGGGGCTGCTCAGGCCTGCCAGGCTGGGGCTGGAACGTTCCTCTGAGGTGGAAATCATTTCTCATGCACACCACAGGGAGTGCAGCCTATTCTGTGCTTCCTCTTAGGAAAATCCCAGCGAGCCATCCCTGGGCTCTTAGGCTGTGGTGAGAGCATTTGCTGACATCCCCTGACAAAATTTAATACAGGAGGAGGCAAAAAAGTCTGGTTTTGGGTCTGTGCTCACAAAGCTCCCGTCCAGCAGCTTTACTGATCATTGGTCATTTATTTACTGTCTGCTGGGGAGCTGCATGGGTAAGAGTGATGCCAGCTGCTCCTTCGGGACTGGGGATAAAACCCAGGGCTGTCCCAAATGTCCAGAGAGGGTCCTTGGGTTTGGGCTTGGCTTTCCCTTCTGACTGTTCATCTCTGCCTCCGAAGAGAAGGAAGGAGATGCACTTGACGTGAAGTGAAGTGACACAAACCACAGAGGCCAGTGGGGATCACTGGGCAATGAACTGGTTCTTGTGGCTGGCAGCTGCCTGGGGGCCAGCTCACATCACTGCTCTGGGACTCGGTGTCTGGGAAGCAAAATCAGTGCCTTGTGTGGTGAAACCACTTCAGGGAGAGCAGAGCTCTGGTGTTTGACAGCAAAGTGGCCCAAACCAGCTTGTGCAGCTGCAACTGAGGAGAGCTCGATGGACCCAGTGGTTCCAGTTTCCAGGTGTTTGAAGGGAGAGGGGTTGGGATGCAGGGCGTGTGTGTCACTGTGGTGCCAGGCTGCTCTCCACGCAGCTGCCTCCACGTTCTTGTAAAACCACACACTCTGTGAGGCTTTGGTGTTTTAGCCAAAAGCATTTGACTGGCTTGAGCTTGGCCCAGAAGTGCTCAAAGCCAGGTTGAACAGGGACTGGGGCAAGGTGTCCCTGCCCATGGCTGGGGCTGGAATGAGTTATCTTTAAGCTCCCTCCCAACACAAACCATTCTGGGATTTTATGGTCACTATTTGGAGCTGGAGGTGGAGATTCAGGTGACAGCTGAGTAGGGGAAGATGCTGGGGACACAGTGGGGGAAGCACTTCAACCTCCCAGCTGGGTCCTTGCTGCTTTTGGGAGGAGGTCCTGGGAAACACCACCCAGGTGCTCAGGGCTCAGACAGACAAACGTGGAAGCCCCAGCCAGGGCACAGAAACGTTGTGTGGAAAGAACTGGAGTTCTTCCAACAGAAAGGGAGAGACCAGAACACTGAGACCCCTCTGCCAGCCTGGCTACAGTCCATAGGCAGATAAAATCCTTTTGTGGGTGGATGACTGGGATGGAGGGTGTGCACAGCATAGCCCCTGATCCTGAGAGGGCCCATCCAGGCCAAAAAGGGACCACGTAGCCTCTGTTTAGGTGTGGAAATGGCACACACAGCTGGCATCTCCTGAGCTTGGCATGGTAGCCCAGGCTGGGGCACCCTCACTCTGCAGGGGCCGTACGGGCACCAGGCCCTTGCCCCAGGCCAGCTCTGCCTTCTGCACTTCATTTTTAGAGCAGCTCCTTTGCTTCCCTGCTTGCTCCAGTCACATTTACTGGCTTTTCCCTCCCTGGAGAGCAGGAAAACACAAAGCCAGGCTGGTGCTAATGGGACACGTCTGGGAGCTGGAAGGGAATGACCCTCGCTGGAGACTTTGCTGCCTCTGCTGCAGAGCAAACCCTTCCCCTCACCAGCTCAGCATGCATCCCCATCATAGGGAAAAGGGGATTTGCACGGGGTCCCAGCACGCAGGGGACAAGCTGGGGAGCAGAGGGCTTCCCCTGGGTTTTGCCCTTGCTGCACCACGAGGGCGCCGTGTCTGAGTTACCCACATGTTCCAGCAGGTTGTTGTTCCTGAGATCAGTCTCCAAAGCCCTCCTGCAGCAGGATTTGGCTCCATCCAATTTCACAGACGGGGAAATGAAGGCACAAGGCACAAGTTAGGGACAGCAGATGCCCCTGCTGTCTAAGGCACGGGCAGGAGGAGAGTGGAATTCCTCCTGTCCCTCAATATCCCTGAGCCTGTCCCACTTGTCCACGAGGCTCTCCTTTCCTGGCCAGACATGGCAGGGCACGCACTCAGCTCTCTGATCTGGCTCTGATCAGTGATCTGGCACTCAGCTGCCCCGTGTGGCTCCCCCGGGGCCGGCTCCGAGCAGACACCAGGAGCCAAAGAGCCGGGCTAGCACCCCTCCCTGGGGAAGCAGATGGCAAATACCTGCCAACACTCACAGCTGGAAAGGCAGCAGATGTGGTGGAGGGGAAGGATTTGGCTCCTGGGGGGACAGCCCCCCAACCTCTCCTCCTCTTCCAGAAGATGGGCAGGTGCTCCATCTCTGTTGAGTGCAGATTTGGGATAACTCCCGGGTGTGACATCTCCACCAAGCTGAGCCATATCTGCTTTCACAGCTCTGCTGAAGCTCCCAGGTAACCCCCCAGGCTGGCACTTGGCTGCCAAAACTCAGTGCAGCAAGTCCTGGGAGCCTCTCCAGAGAGCAGCTGCCTCCTCCAGGAGCAGCCCACGGGAGGTTTTTGGGAGCAGCCTCCTGCCAGCCACCTCTGTCCCCATCCCACAGTCCTGCAGCACTCAGAGCTTGGCTGTACAATGCCAGCAGAGCTCAGCTGTTCTCCCAGCGTGTGCCCTGGCAGGAATTAAAGCCCTGCCTTTAATTACAGCCCTACCCAGCCCATTCCCATCCCCACAGAGCCCCTCACGTGTCCCTGTAACCACTGCCCACCAAAAGCCTTTTGGGGCAGTCAGCAGAGAAGGGAAGGTTTCCCCTGTCAATTCTCCCACAATAATTTCTGGCTTCATTAACACATGTTCCCTCTTTGGGACCCATCTGGCAGCCAAGCTGTGACTTCGCCCTTGAGAAAAATCTCAGGTTTTTGCCTGATTTCAGGGTCTTTATACAAATATGAGGCCTTAGTGAGAATGATGTGGGGAAGAAATCCAGCCTCACTGCTTTGTTTCCTGAATATTTTCATCCCAGCTGATGGTTTCAGGTTGGTGGGTGTGGGGTTTTTCCCCTTTTATGAATGAACTTTTGCAGAAAGGGAGGTATGAGCTTGGATGTTTTCATCCTCAGATTTTAGTGATCATTAATAAAGCCTGCAAGCACGAGCCAAAGATTTGGGATGTAACAGCTTCCTAGTGGAAAAGGGGATTTTTTCCAAACCATAAGGTTTTGCAAAGATAACACCTTTTTCCTGATAAATTCTTTTCACTTTATTTCCAGCTTTTTGTCTTGCTCTTGTAAAAAAAACTTGCCAGGTATATATTTAGATATATATTTATCATAGAGATGCCTGCTTTAAACAAATTAGTTAATTAAATGAAATATTTCTGCCTGGTTAAGAGAGAAAAAGTGCAGCTATTTATCACTGAAAGGGATTTTGCTGTGAGCCCCTCTTGAAGGCAGGCTGTGCCCAAATCAGGTGAGCATGAGAGATTTGCCCCATCTCCCTGGTCACCCCAGGCCTGGCAGTGCAGGAGATGGGGGCACCCAGGGAGGGGCAGGAGGCAGATTCTGCCTCCCCTGAGCTCAGGGCAGTCTCATCTCCACCTTGTGATGAATCCCAGCTGATTTTCCAGCCTGAGCTGTCCAGCCACTCATGTGGGATTATGAACTGGAACTTTTACAGGCTGTATGTGGGGTTTGTGGCTTCCTTTGCCTTTCTCTGTCTCCAAAGTCCAGGGTCCTTAATAAATCATCCTCTAGCCTGAGTTGAGTCTTGCTGTTTTAAGTTTAACTAGATTATTTTTTTGCTGATAAGCCAGACTTTGAATCCTTCCCAAGATCACGGGTTGGGGCCTGTAATATCATGGAGGAGAGGCTGTCCATGGTGATCTATCACATGCAGGGGGAAAGCTCTCAGCTTTCCCTCAGATCAGCACTTAAAGGCACAGCACTTGTATCTCGTGGAGCTGGTGGGAGGGAAGAGTCAGGGCTCCCACCAGATACATGGAAAATGGCCTGGGATGACAGGAAAATGTTGGATTATACATCTATTTATTGCACTGTAACAGTGCCAACAACTTCCTCAGGCTTTGATCCTGACCTCGCTCCAAATTTCTCCTCTTCCGTCCGAACAGACCCAAATCCACCCAAGGGTGGGATTGAAGTGGAGCAAAGCATTGAGAGAACCTGCTACACCCTCTTGTTGTTTCCCTCAATCTTCTTTGCCACCACCCTGACACCACATAAATTTATTTTCCTTGACAACTCCAGGCAAATGTGTCACATTTTCGGGTCCATCATGACCCCATCCTTGTTCTCCCAGCCAGTGCCTGAGCTCCTCTCCCAGCATTGCTGTTGACTTTGGCCTCCTCCTCAGAGCCCAGACCAGCTCCCACCACATCCCACAGAGGTGTCCCAGCTGTGTTCCTGTAGGATCAACCCTGTAGGATCAACATGGCACAGGTCACCCTTGCATCAGGAGAAGGACCAGCCCTGCTCTGGGCAGAGCAGCTCCGTGAGGGGCTTTACTGGGATGAGGTGGGAAGGGGAGGAGTTTTCCTTGAGGCATGTCACGTGCTCACAGCCTGTGGAAAGAATGGATTAATCAGGATTAAAGGTATTCCTGAGAGAGCAGCCATGAGGAATGGTCGGGATCCACGGGACACGTGCGTGGCTGTGGTTTCCAGAGCCATTCTCCCTCTGCCTGATACTGGGCAGCCCAGTCCCTTCCACCCCACTCTGCCCCTGGGTGTGATCCCCCAGCCTGGCTCATTCACCCAGCTCAGTCAAACCAACCCCATCCCAGTCCCAGCATCCCCCCAGGCCTGGATGGGGATGGCACATTTTTTATCTCACTTGGCCCAGCAGGACACAAATTCCTGCAGCTCTGGGGTCGGGAGGCAGCTCCCTGTGTCACACACATCAGTTTGTTGTGTTGGGAAATCTCTGCTGCTGCCCAGCTGGGGGCTGGACATCAGCCAGGGGCTCTGTGGGAAGGCAAGATGGAAGACACGGTGAAGCTGTGTCTTCATGGGAATTTGTCTTGCTTTTGCCTTTTTTTTAATTTTTTTCTTTTAGGGGGAAATTTTAAACCACCAAGATGCCATTTTTGTTTTTCTGCAGCTCAGGGAGGTCAGTGGCTGTGAGCTGAAGGCATCTGCCCTGTCCATGCTGCCTTCCTGATGCAGCCACCAGCACATGCAGCACCAGCACCTTCCCCTCGGAGAATCTTGCAGGAGATCAGCTTGGCTGGCAAAGGCTGGGCCCAGCTCAGCTGTGGGCTGTGCTCCTCTCCAGTGAACCACGTTGCAGGGACACTGGCAGCATCCCCTGTGGGATTTGGGGGGTCCTGGATTCCCTCCCACCTCTCCTCACTGCAGCCATCACTCACAATCCAATTCCCAAGGTGCATCCCCCAGGGAGGGGGAGAGCTTCAGCACGTATCTGCTGATGGATGTGTGTTTTCCTTGGCCTTCTCTGCCTCGTGGCTGCTGGATAGTTATCTGAGTGATGAATTCATCTGCACAGGGACCCCTGGATCATGGGGCAGAGGGAAAGCATCTATTAGAGCAGCTTGGCGTGAGGGAGAAGGAATAACAAAAGGAGAGGGGTGGTGGTTGCACATCAAAGTCGTGTCTCCACTTTCCAAGCCCTTATCTTCCCTCGCCTATCTCCTGGATTTCATCTGGCCGTGGTGAAAGCAGGCACAAGCCAGTGGTCTGGTCTGTCAGAGGCTCTGCAGGGAGAGACAGGGTTTTTGAACTCCAGCTATGCTGGGCGTGTTACTTTCCTCACTGCCCACCAGGGATGGTTTCCTGCAGGGTGGAGAGCCCTGCTCTTCCATGGAAGTGCTGCAGCTCCAGGCCATGGCACTGCCATGGGGGGATGTGGCAGGGGACATCAGTGTCACCGCCTGGATCACACACAGAGCCCTGGTGTGAAAACCTCCAGCCTGGTGCCAGGCTGCTCCACGTCCCTTGTGGAGCCAGCAGCTCCCAGCTTGCTGAGCTCACAGATTGCAGCAGCAGGGAGAGAGCTGGGACCTGAGCCCTCATCCCTGGCCCCTCCTTGTGCCTGTGCATGTGTAGGTGTGGGGTGCTGTTGAAGATGAGGATCCTTTCTCCCCTAAACCACCAGGACACGCTGCCTGCTTGGATCTGGGAGCCTTTTCTCAGGACTGAGTGCCCCAGCAGGAACCTGAAGTTCACAGAGTGGGACCGTGGGCTTTACATCCCCTGTAAGGAGATGCAGGCAGTGATCTCTGTGACAGCTGAAACCCAAATACCCCTTAGGAACAGCAGGCTGGCTTGGAGTTGGATTTATTTCAGGAAAGTGGTAACGTGTCTCTGCTGGATGGAACAAATCCAGGACAGGGATGCAGGGCTAAGCCCTCCTGGGACATTAGGGAGGTGCAGGTGGGTATGGAGAGTCCTATGGAAAGAGATCTGGACCCTGTTTCTGTGCTGTATTGCCCTGAAAACAAGCCCCTTTCTTTTCTTCCCGAATCCAGGGCCTGAAAGTGAAACCACTATCCCAAGTGCTCCGACAGAGGAGTTGTGGGGAGCAGCCTCTTGCCTTGGTTTCTCCGAGCTGTGTCCCCAGGGCAGGTTGTGACAGCCAGGCCTGAGAGAGAAAGCAAACCCTCCATCACCTCACCCCTTTGGACTGCCAAATCACAGGGCTGCAATCAGAAAGCTCAGTAGATCCCCCTGGACCTCCTGGAGATCATCTGAGTGGCAAAGCAGTAGGGAAAAAAGCAGGAAAATGGGTTAAATTTCTTCTTCCCCACAGCCTCCAAGCGTTCATGACGGGACCTTTTGCCAGCGTTGTGCAATGCTGGCTCACGTTTTGCTTGAACTTTAGTCCTGCTTTAATCCATGCCACAGTAACCTCCAGGGAAAGGAATGTTGCTGATTCCTGACTTCAGCTGTGATCAAAACCTTTCAGCTCCTTCCCAGGCCATTGTTGTGTGTCCTGTCAGCACTGTCCCCAGGGCAAGGGCAGCTGTGTACCTGGATCAGGAGTGTTCCTCCACCAGAGCCAACACTCCTCCAGCCCTGCAAAGTGATCCTGCAGATGCCTTGGAAAATCAGCATTGTCCCCGTGATTTCCAGTCCCCCAAAACAACAATGAAGTCTCAGATGTTTGTTTGTTTGCTTGTTTTGGCAAGAGGAAAAAGGGGCAAATTTAAGTTTAGGGAAATGCATCACACATCCTTCATCTGGCGCTGTGGCTCTGGCTGGGAGAGCCGTCCCCGCTTCCTTCCCTTATCAGTTGATGAGGTGGCTCATGGGGGAGAGGCACTTGGACAGCAAGAGGCACTGGCCAGGGGTCAGGCAGCACTGCTGCAGTGACTCAGAGCCTGACTGCCCGGCCAGCCAGCTCCAGGAATGTTAGGAGCATCCATGTGCTCACCCAGCTCATCCAGGTGGGAGGTGCAAGGTCTAGTTTGGGGGATTCTTCCAGAAAATTTGGCCCATGACTCCGTTCCCTCAAGGCAGGAGCTGGAGGACAGTGTGAGCCCACAGGCACCAGAGCAGGCAGGGGGGGAAGCCTTCCAGTTTTTTGGAAAACTGGGAGCAGGAGCGAAGAAAGCAAAGGGGTTCACACAGGCAAGGAGGGTGCACAGGTGCTGCCCAGATTTCAGCCATCCAGACCCCCTTTCCAGGAAAGGCCAGCTCCCACCCCGCCTTCCAAGGCCACTGTTTGCTGGCAGTGATGACGAGCTGCAAGTAACAATCTCAGCTGGCTCTCTCCTGGAAGAAGCCTTCACTGTCCCACCCTCCCACCACTCCAGAGCATTCTCCAGGGATGTCTCCAGCCCTGCCAGTTGTTCCAGGACTTCTCAAGATTGTCTGTTTCATGTGAGCCCAGTTGCCTGCAGTCCAGTGTCCATCCCAGCTGGAGATGGACAATTTTTGGTGGGAGGAAAAGCGATGCCAGGTGTAAGAATTGGGCTCTGGTTGGGGTTTTTTCTCCCTTAGTTGTTTGGGGATTTTGTTCAAATCCAATTCATGAACATCACAGGGTCAAGCCAATCTCCATGTGCTCATGGGCAGTAAAGTTGGGTTTGCATTTAAGAGGAAGGGTTTGCAAGGGGACAAGGAAGACAAATGCAGTATTAAGGACCTTAATTTAACTGCCAGTATAGCTCTGGGTGTGGGTCCAGGATCCCTGCTCCAAGGGCACCCCTGAGGGGTTAAAACATTTACTTCTCCATCTCCAAACCCACAATTCTTCAGCTCCTTTAAAGCATTTGCAGGTGAGGCAAAGTCATTTAAATGATGCAGATTATCTAAAGACCATTCCCAAACTTGCCTGCAGTTGAAAAAACCATGATTTATATGGTCTTGGATCCTACAGGTGTCCTTCATAAAACTGGAAGAGAAATCTGATCTAATAAATCCCCAAGGACTGAGTTTTGGTGGATTTACTTTCTCCAATCCTGTGTTGGTGTGCTGCAGGTTAACCCAGGGCGTCCATGTTCTGCAGACTTGCAGAAAAGTGGGAATTCAGCCTGGAGGAAAGAACCAACACAAATAAAAGCAGAAAACACCCAGTTCCTACAAACCCCTCCGTGTAAGTCTGAATTAAGGCGTGCATCCCCTTCCTCCCTGGCCCAGGAAGGACCACACTGCGCCCCTTGTTCGTCACCCGCTGGAGCGTGGCACCACCGTCCTGCCCGAGGCTGGGCAGGGCCATTGTGGTCCACACAATGGCCATGGAGAATGAATGGAAAATGATCTCCTGTGTTGAGCTGACAACCAGCTCTCTGTTCCCCAGGCGAGTTCCCAGCTCCTGCGTGGAGCATTCCCACCCCAGGAAATCCCTGCTTTGATCTTCCTAGCGCCGCATTGCTGCTTCTTGCAGCTCCTGGATAATTCAGTACTTTAAAAAATAGAGAAGAGAAGGAAAATATCCTTTTACAGCCCTATTTACTGGTGGTTCTTGAGGAGTCCCCCACGAAATCTGCTTGTAGGAGCATGGCAAGGGAACAGAGAGGAGGGAGAGCCTTCTGGAATAGCCAGGCTCTTGGATGATCCTCACAAGAGCTTTGTATTTTCCTTAAACCATCTCAGCCACTTCTTAGGATGGTGAGGGCACAAATCCACCCAGGATTCGTAGAGGGCACAAATCCCTCCAGGGTGTGTAGAGGACACTGGGGTTTAGCATTTTCCATGCCATGTTTTACATGTTCCAGAACCAAAGAACCCCAGAAGGGTTTGGGTTGGAAGGAACCTCAACACTCATCCCATTCCTACCAAGGGCAGGGACACCTTTCCCTAGACCAGGTAGCTCCAAGCCCTGTCCAACCTGGCCTCGAACACTCCAGGAAACAGGATATTAGCTGAGTAATAAAAGGGCTTTGAGGACTGTACATGACCATGGGAGTCCAGGATGAGTTTTTTCCTAGCTGATGCCACCCCAGAATTGTTACAGATTCCATCCCCTCCTCGCCCAGCCTGCAAACCCTGTCTGCCTGCCTCTGTGATGCATCCCATGGTCACGTGGAGCAGGGAGCAACTGTGGGAAAGGAGCTGTAAAGAAAATAATCTGGCCTATTTCTCTGCAAAAGTGCCAGGAGGAAGGGGCTGAGATGGAGGAGATCTGAGTCCTCTTCCACCCAGCCCCTCCAAGGGTCTCATGGCCTCACCAACCTAATTCCAGTTTGCACACTGGTGCAGTCTGCCTGACTGGGGAGGGGCTCTGGGTTGGGGAAAGTGAAGGCAGGACAGGATTTTTGCATGACAATTTTATGTCAACTGCCAAACCCATTTTCTCAAGTTCTCTACTTATTTTTTAACGTACTTTTGAGGGATGGCCAAACTTAGAAAACTTTAGCCCAAAAGGAATTGTATCCAAAGAATTTATGAGCAACTTAAAAAGAGAAGGCAGTGAGAAGAAACTGAAAGCCAGATGTAACTGCAGTTTTAGATGGCTTTTAGTTTAGTTTCAGATTTTTTAGGGGCTCTGACAGGGAACTGTTGGATTTTTGCAATGCGTCTGTAATCGGGTATTGAGGCAACTGTGAACTTTTGATCACTTATTTCTTGGTCTTCTGCCCACATCCAAAAGGGAGTATCTGACCATCTCGTTAACCTCTTGCTTTTAGATGCTGAGATGAGGAAGAGAACAGCAGGAATCAGCAGAAATGCTGTGAAGACATGGGTTCAGGAGCTGTGAAGGCCCCCAGGCAACACAGAGACCTGCTCTTCTTGGATACACATCCTGGGGAAGGAGCTGCAGAGAAAGCAATTATTCAAATGAAACAGGTCAGCAAGGCCTCGTGTGCTATTTGCTTCATTACACTCACACTCTGGCATGAAGTAGTCTGGGAACAGCAGCAAACCTTGGCTTTGCTGAGGGAGGGTCAGGATAGTGGTGAGTTGAGGAGGGAAGGTCCTCTGTTCACAACAGGGACAAGTGGCTTTGGATGGGGACAAAGCAAACGCCCCCAGGAACTGCAGTGAGCAACACCAGCAAGTGCTCCTTCAGCAAGGACCTCTTGGTTGAACCTCTGTCCACCAGGGTGGGGTAAGGGATGAGGCTGAGAGATGCTCAAGGCTCAGGATTTCCCCGTTAGGAAGAAGGGCTCAGATCTTCTTACTCTGGCACCATTTTTTTAGGGAGAAATCAGTAACAGCACCACCATGGGGCCCAAGGATTAAATAGGAAATCTCAACTGAACCAGGACAGAGGAGACTCGCACAGCTTCCATGGAAAATGGTAGGGGATAATTAGGATAGGGCAAGGCCATCAGCCTCCTCTGCTGCTCCTTTTCCTCTTCTTTGAAGAATCACAATGGATGGTTTGGGTTGAAAGGGACCTTAAACTCACCCAGCCCCCTGCCATGGGCAGGAACACCTTCCACTGTCCCAGGTTGCTCCAAGACCTCCAACCTGGCCTGGGACACTCCCAAGGATGGGGCAGCCTCTGGGCAAACTGTGCCAGGGCCTCACCACCCTCACAGCCAAAATTCCTTCCCAATATCCCGTCTAACTCTGCCCTCTGGCAAAACCCATCAGTCCATGCTGACACTTTGGCAGCACCCCTGGCTAATGTGGAGGTGTTGGTGCCCAAGCTGGGCAGAGCAGCCTCCTCCTCCTCCCTCCCCTGCCCTGTGCCCCGTCAGCATCAGGGCCTGGTGCTCTCCAGTGTGTTCAGCTCCACTCTGTTCTGCCAGAGACTGTTATTAAGAAATAAGGCTCTGCCTTTTCATCATTCCTCCGAGCGTCTGTCTGATGTCATTCTGTCTGGCAACCGAGCCATCAAAAAGAGGCTCCCCTGGGAGAAATTTCTCAAACAAACAGCCAGCAAGAAAAAATAATAACCCATTAAACATAATAAAATGCAAGACCCCATAGCATCTTCCTGATGGATGAGAAGGCAGTGTAACCTTGACTCCAGGCAGAGAAAGGTGCCTCCTGCCCAGGGCAGGGATGTGCTCTGTGCTTACCTGGGTGATTATCCTTAATTGAAGCTGTTGCAGAGGCTGACATCATGAGGTTCAAGTCCAGGAACAAATTTGGGCCAGCAACAGCTGCTGCCATCACTCCCACCTGCAGAGCCTTCCTGTGTTCCACCAGCACACGGGGACCTGCAGATCGAGCAGGTTCAGCTCTTCCTGGTTTTTAGCAGTTATGGGTTTTTCTTTCCCCCATTGTATGAGGCATTTGTGTGCCTGCAGAGCAAATCTTGGCTCTGCTCCTCCATATCCATTAATTCCTGCAGGCTGCAGGGTGACAAACACCCCGTTGCCAGCTGTGAGCCCCTGGGATGTGTGTAGGCTTCTAGTTTTGGCAGCTCTGATTTTGATCCAGAGACCTGCTCGCTGAAATAGGTAAGACTGAAGGAAGTTCCTGCAACCCCATGCAAAACTTCAGCCCCCAAACTGGGGAAAGAGTCCCCTAAGTGCCTTATTTTCAAAATAAAACCAACCAAACAGTGACTTGACTCTGGATTTGGATAAAAAAGTTAGGCAGAATGGAGTTTAATCATAGAATCATGGAATCACAGAAGGGTGTGGGTAGGAAGGGACCTTAAAGACCATCTAGTGCAGCCCCCTGGCATGGGCAGGGACCCCTTAACCCATGGGAGCAGTGTTGGAAGAGGGGCTGCCATGGCAGGGAGTGTATTGCACTGGTGAAAAGCCGCCCATCTGAGCTGGATCCCAGATGGATAATCTTGGATCCATTCCTCACACATCTGTAGCTGTTATCCTCCTTTCCAAGGAGCACTTCGCAGAGGTCATTCCTCTTTGCAAGCCTCGTTCCCTCTTGCCTTGCAAACATCTCTGCCATTTTCTTCCCTCCTGCTGGGAGGTTTCAGGGCCTTCAGCAGAGCCCCTCTTCATTTTTCCTGGTGAAACCACCTGCTCTTCACTCAGCTTTCCTGGGAAACTTCCCACCAGCAGCTCCACTGTGTAAAACAGGTCCATTTTCATCACCAGGACCCAGAGCTGAGAGTGGAATCTGCTCCTGCTGACAGCCCGAGGCTGGGACAAGAAACTCACAGCCCCAAAATGAGGTGTTGGTGGTTTCTTTGTGGTTTCACAGGGTCAGTGCTGCAAAACTGAAATGAAATCCAGCGCTGGAGCTTCCCAAGGAGCAGGTCCAGCAAATCTGGGAGAGGGTGTTGAGAAGTTCATCCACCTTAATGAAATGCAGCAGGATTGTACCCTGCTCCCTGCAGGACCTCAGCCCTGGGCTGGGGCTGTCATAGAGGGGTCTCATGGCTTTGGGTAGTGCAGCAATCTCAGGGATCACATTCACTCTTTCCATTTTTTCCCAGGGTAGGAAAACTTTTGGAAATTCCTAGGAAATGTCTCTTTTCTCCTGCTGCTTGAGGCCAGTTTCCCTCCTTGCAGATTGCAATAAAACCAGCAATGTGCCAGTTAGAACAGCACAGCCTCTCCAGCTCTCCCAGCTATTTCCCGGGAGGTCGCTGCTTCCCTCCATCCCAGGGCAGTACCCTGTGTTCCCTGACACCATCTCTCTCCTTTGCAGCAAGAGGGGAAACTGAGGCACAAATCTGGCCTTTTTAGGAGGAGACCTTCTCCAGACCTCTGCATGATCTGAGGAGATGGGGCAAACACCCCCGTATGCCAGACAGGGATTTGACTGTACTTCCATGCTTCAGCTTCCCCTTGAATAAAGATTTTCTCTGCTCTGGGATCCCACACAAATCTCCCTTTCCAGCTCTCTTAGGTCTGATCCTCACTCCCAAGCCCCCCAAAACCCAAAAAAACCCCTTTTTGGGTCTCAGAGAGGCTGGTATCTCTCACACTTATCTTGGGGGAGCTGTAAGGTTTTCCAATCACCTTTTAACAGTAGGAAAGCAGCTTTTGTTCCCTCTCTTTCCCGGTCTTGGCAGGGAAGGTGGAATGTGGTTCATGGAGAGGTTCAGCCACCTTTCAGGCCAGCAGCTGCTTTCAGGGATGGGTCAGATAACCATGCAGGATTTCCAGTCAGCCCCACCCAGCCAGCCAGGGGATTCACTGGAGCAGGGCTGCAGGGAACAGCTCACCCAGAAAATGCCACCTTCATCCCGGGCCATCCCAGCTTGGGCAGCTGCAGCAACAGCTCTGCTTGGCAGCTCAGGATGCTGCTGAGGTAAAACCAGCTCAGCTTGCTTGGGGAAGAGCCGAAGCACAGAGGGATGCTCAGGCTGTCCCAGCAGGAGGAAGGAGGACCCAGCCCTGCTTTGAAGACCGAGGTGTGTTTGCCCCTGTGCCCTGTGCAGGGGGAGCAGGGATATGGCAGGGCTGTTGCCCCAGCACATGTTGGGAGGACATATCAGGCTCGGGGTGAAACTTTCCAGGTGTTTTTCCATCAGCTTGTTACCCCCTTGGCTGGTCACCCACTGCCCATGGTGGCCAAGGGACACCTGGGCAGCAGAGGGACAACCCCGACACCTTAATGGGCAGGAGATGGCACATGGGGGAGGAGGAGTTACAGACATGGGCAGGCTGGAGAAGATCCACATCTCTGGACACATGGATGAACAATGGATGGATGATGGATGGATGGATGGATGGATGGATGGATGGATGGATGGATGGATGGGTGGATGGATGGATGGATGGACTCTGCTTCCTACCAGGACCTCCTCCAAGTGACTCTCCAGCCACAAGCCATGTCAATGGAGCACCTCTGCCACCATCAAGGTCTTCCTGCTTACTGGGGAGACAACATCACACATCAAGAGAACTTGTGGGATGTTTGGATTCCTTCTTCCTCTCCCTTTCTCCTCCCTCCAGCCACCCCTTTCCTGCTTCTCTGCCCAGTGCAGGGGGGAAGGAAACAGCCCCAGGGAAGCACGCTCTGAATTCCCATCTGAGCACAGCACAAGGCGGCCCCGGGAGTGGCCCAGCACTCTCTGATCTGTCACTCTCCAAAATCAAAGCAAGACCAAAGGTCCATCTCCTCTTTCCCTCTTGCCAAAGGCTAGAAATCCCATCAAGACCCAAAGCGTATCATTCCAGTGGGAGATTTATACTGGGGGAAGGGACAGAAGTGGTTATTTGATGATTGTGTTGGGGTTGTTTCTAAAGTCCTTAATATCTCCCTTCCTTATTTCACTGTACAGCACAAATCCCCTTTCCAACACGTGCACGAGAGCAGAGCAGAGCCGTTCACACAGAAAACAGGTGATAAATCACAGGGCCATTGATTCAAACCATTCCAGGGAATGGGAAACACATGGACGGCCTTTCTAATTAACTGTTTGATATGGCTGCGGTGAGCTTGGGTGTAGTTTCCAATGTTTTGCATTTGGCTTGCCTCAGCCCTCTCCATGGCAACTGCAGTTTACTGAAAAGTGAGAAAATCCTGGGTTCGAGGGGGCTGAAGTGACTTGGTACAGCTCGGCTCAGTCACATGAAAAAAGCAACCAAAAAAATTTAAATATGGTGTTCGGTCCACGGGAACGCTCCCTTCTCTTTCTCTTTCCAGGCGGAAAAACAAAACAAACGGAACGGTTTCCTTTAGTTCCCTTCTTTATCTGTAAATCTGCACTTCCTGGTGGGCTGTGGAGCGCTCGCACCGTCCCCTCTCACACAGGCTGCTGGGTGAGGAGCCTCATCCTCCCTCCACGTCCCCCTGCCCGCTCTCCCGCCATCAGAGGCACCCAAACAGCCCCTTTATCACCCTGTCCGTTCAAACCACACGCCAAAAACCCCCAGCAGTGCCAGGCTCTGGCTGTGCCGAGACCCCTTTCCACCCACAGAGCTCAGCAGGTCTGTCTGTCTGTCTGTCTGTCTGTCTGCCTGCCTGCCTCGGGCAGCACACGTTTATGGTTTGTCTTTATTCCTGCAGTGGCACCTGGCTCTGGGTGTCACTGTCTGGGCCCGGGGTACTGCCCCAGCAGGGTGGAAGGGCTCTCCTAAGAGGGGAGAAACCAGGAATGCCAGGATTTAACCCTGATTTCTGCTGCCAAAGTAACCAAATCTCTTAATTAATGGATAATTAGCAGTGAGAAACTCTGCTGAGGGCTCCGAGTGCTCCAAGAGGTGTTTTGGAAGGGGAGCAAGCCAGGCAGTTCAAGATGTGCTTCTCCAGTGGGAGACAGGAGCTGAGCATGGGATAAAGGCTGGGAGCTGCTCCTGTGACCCCTCAGCCCTGACATCGGGGTGGAGCAGTTGGAGGTGATGCAGACCACGAGGATGGGGTCTGGAAATAACAGCAGGATGGGGGAGGATGGGCTGGGGGGACAGAGATCCACCCAAGTCCCCGAGGACTGGCTTCAGCAGGTTCCCTGGGGACACTCACCCCAAACCTGCTCGGGCTCAGCCAGTCCCACCAACACCTCCAGAGTAGCCAGTGCATTAAAATGTAATTTAAAAGGGAATAAAGCTTTAATCCATCTGTGTTTAAAAACAGTCTTTTCCCATATCCTGCTTTTGGCACGTCCTTCCAGCTGGGCCATTGCAGCTCACTCTGTGACACGGGCACAGCTGCTGCAAGCACCGAGCAGCAAACGAGCTGGGGATGTTAATATTTTATATTTTATTAGGTTTTTTTTTTTCCTTTCCCCCTCCATTTTCCCCTTTCTTCACTACAGCTCCCTTGGGGCCCCAGTGGAACACCTGGCCAAGCCACTTCTGGTTCCATTTATTGGCAGGTAATTTATTTGTGGATCAGCAGGGAAAAGTGACCCAACAACTTACTGGATGTCTATCAGCTGACCCTTTGGTGATGTTTGAATGTGGGTTCATTTGGTGTTTGGGGCCTGATCCATGCTCCCAAGGGAGCCAGATCTCCCCTTTAAGATCCAGGGCCATTAAAACTCAGTTCAAAAACACGGGGGGAAATTAGTCAAATAAATACTCTGGGAATATTATTACATATTATTCACTCTCTGGGAATATTTGAAAGCATTATTCACTCCTTGTGCATATTATTAGAGCAGCTCCCACTCAAAGAAGGATATTAAATTGTAAAAATCAGTGGGTCTCTTGATCCTTTTATCTTTTATGCTTTCTTTTCCTGCCATTGCTTTCTTCCAACATTTATTTTTTGATAAGGATAAGGGAGAAGCACCCCAGATCCCAGAAGAAACTTGCCTGCCATCCTCCCCTGTGCGTTTTGATGTTGTAGCAGGAAGCTCAGCTCATTGCATCTGAAAGGTGTCAACAGGCTAATGCTCCCTTGTCAGCAGACTCTTCCAAACCCTCTAAAGCCCTTCCAATGGCCATGGATCCTGTTCAAATTCTGTTCCCCATGTTTGGCTAAAATTACCCAGCTTTCAAAGATATAAATGATTATTTTTCCTTTAACTTGCACAATCAAAAGCATGGGCTTATTTTTCCTTTGAATAAAAATGCAGAGGTGTTTTCCAAGGAGACATTTTGGGGAAAAAAAGAATGAAAGTTTTGCAAATTTTGCAGCCAAAAGCAATTGACCCTCCTCCCCAGGGAAGGGTTTCATTTACTCCTGGCATTGCCACACATACCAGTGCTCAACCCCACGAGGCACAGGGCTGATCACAGCAAGGAAATTGAGACAGGATTCTGTGCGTGGGCTTTTGGGAACGGCCAGAGCCTGGGCTGTGCAGGGAACACCACTGGGCACAACAGTGCAGAAACCTCTCCTTAGGGCTTCAGCAACAAATCCTGCTGGTTTCCTCCTGCCCCTAGACCAGCAAGAGCCAGGAGCTGGCAGATGATCCCATCTTGTTGGCGGAGAAATTTCCAAAACACTCTGAAAAAAGCAGTTTTCCCTGTTGCTGGGTAGCACCTGGGGACTGATCTGTGTTTTTACAGACTCAGCCTGAGTGCCAGCCCCCCCTGCACATATTTAACAGCTTTGTTGAACTGTTAACACCCTTCTCTGCTCTCAGGAATGTGTTACCTGAAGAGCTGGAGCAGCATCCTTTGCTGCATCCGTGATGGAAATGCTTTTCCAAACAGACCCCGTGCAGGTGGGACTGTGGTGGGGAGACACCTCTGCTCCCCGGGGGTGGCTGGGGAGACAAATCTCCTCCCAGGAGCAGGTCCATGGCCTACAGAAACACACAGATGGATTTTAATGCACCTGGCAGAGGTGGGAAGGACTTCGGCTTGTGCCAGGAGATGCTGGAGGTCAGCAGGAGCTGCCCAGCATTTGGGGATCCTGCAGGAGATTTCCTTTCCACCTGCCTGACCTCAGATCTCACGGCAGATTTTCAGCTGTAATAAAAGCAGCTTTTCCTTCTTATGACCAAGTCCAAACAATAAAAAAAAAAAAAAAAAAAAAAAAAAAAAAAAAAAAAAAAAAAAGGGAGGGAAAAAAAAAAAAAAGAGAGAAAAAGAAGAAATCCAAGCCAGGAATGAAATCACCACGTGCTCTCATATCTTGGTAGGGCTGCAGGATGAGTTTCAACCCTGCTGTCCTTTGCCTTTTATTTCCAACTGGGGAGGATCCAGTGGGACTGTGGGATGAGGAGACTGTTTATAGAAACAAACTTACCCATCAGACATCTCCTCCTCCTGATGGATATTTGTTTGGAAACAGAGTGAGCTCTCAGTGATGGTGGACGTTCTCTTCTGCAATGCCTTCGAACTTGCTGCCTTACTGACCCCGTTAAGGGCTTGTCCATTGATGGTGAAATAGTTGGGAACTGCACAAGGAGAACCTCCTCTAATCCCAAGGGATGAGTGGCTGCAGTGAGACCCTGCTCGTGTCTCACCTCCGTGCCTCCTCTGCAGGAGATGCCCTGTGCTGCTCAGGGATGTGCTGCCATTCCCAGCCCACCAGCCTGTGGAAGGCCAAGGATTGGTGTTTTTAAGGCAGTAGCTGCAGGGATGTTTTTGTCACAGGCTCTCTCTGCGTTCCTGCGTTTCTAAATCCTGAGCCCTTTCAATTTCTTGGGAAAGCATCTGGTTTCCAGCACTGGGTCTCTCCAGTCTGTCATTTTACATAAATATACAAACATCCCTTTTTTGGATGATGGATTAGGGCTGCACTCTGGCTCGGATCACACAGCCCAGACTGGAAGAGGGGCTTTGAAGCATGAAAATTTCACATTCCTGTACTGCCAGCAGAACAGTGCACAGGAGAGACATCCATGCTGGGATTCACAAACCCTGGCTCGTTTACACTGCTCCAGCATCACCCCCTATCACATCACACTGTTAATTCACCTAAGGGCCACCACTGCCCTCTGTTTCCTCTGCAGTGAGAGGGAGCAAGTTGGATCCCACATGGATTTACGCAGGAGAAGGAGCTCCTGGCTTTGATGGAGCCATTGAGCCCACACTACCACAGACCCTGTCCTTAAATCCCACCAGCAGAGTGGGCTAATGCCAGCTTAGAGCAGGCACAAAGTGCCTTCCCAGCAGCTGTATCCCCTGCCCAGTATCTCCATCTCTCCACACCACAGGGGTTTGGTTTGGACGTTGCTTTGCAGCGGGAGCAGGGCCTGCAGGACTCAGGACACTGGTGAGAACAGCCTGTAGTTTGTCTCCCAAACAAGCACAGGGGCTGTTGCACTGGGTCCCAGGACCTTTCACCTTCCCTGAGAGAAGGCTCTGCTTGGAAAAATGTCAGCCCTCACTGTGATGATTTTTTTGCTGATGTCCTCACTGAAGCCGTAAATCAGCACTTGCCAGAGGCTGGAGCTACCTGCCTGTGGCAGGGACTGATGGAGCCAGCTGCCAGGAGGAATTGCCAAGAAGCAATTGAGTCCGAAATCATCAGTTTGGGCCTCAGAGCACACTCAAATATTCAGGTGATTTATACAGGAGGAAGAGCTTTATGTCCTTCGCACTGGAGTGCTGAGCACTGCCAACAGACCTGCAAAACCTCCTGCTTTCAGTCTCCTGCTCGCTAGGGACAGCACCAGTGTAATGAATTTAAGTTCTGCATTCACCTTCTGATCAGATTTATGGATGTACTCCTGCCCTCAGAGGCAGATTTTGCCTTAGTCTTCTGCAGAGCAACTCTTTACCCACTGCGTGCTGCCCATCCTTGTTTGATCCCAATTTTAACATTTATTTTAGATATTGTCCTTGTGTAACACCCACAGAAATCCTCCTCAGAGCATGGATGAGGAGCAGGACCAGATGGAGAGGGGCTGTTTGGCTGTTCAGCAGAAACTGGCTCCATTAGGAAAAGGACATCGCGTGTCGCATACAAATAAACAGAGTTAATAAATCAGGTGCCAGCAGATGGTGCTCAATAATTTGCAGCATCCTGGCTGGGATGAGCTGGTCCATTCCCAGCAAAAGGAGGATTAAAAAGCATTTGTTGAACCAAAAGAACCACGGCAAGCTGAGGCACGGTTTATTGCTTCGTGCTGACTTTATTTCAAACACATTGTGGTATTAACCAGAAAAGCACCTTTTTATTGACCCCGCTTCTTGTTTGCATCCCTAAGGTTTTGTTTGGTCAGAAAATATTTGGAGGAGGAAAAATAACATGAAAAAAGCACATTGCAGTTCAGTTGCAAAGGAATCTCTCAGTGGCCTGGGAAGATAAAACCCCCAGTCGTGTCATGGCTTTATCTCCCCTGGATGTTCCACTTCCCTCTGCTGCAGTGGATGCTTTGGTTTTTCTCATGTGCAAATGGAAAAGGATGAAGCACAATGGTTCAGATGAGCAAGTGGCCTTGGAGGAAGGAGGTGAAGGGTTTCCTTTCTTCTTTTTCTGTGGCTTACAAGCTGGTGCTTTCCTTTTCAAGGCCAGCTTGGATGTGCTTGGAGCAAGCTGGTCTAGTGAAAGGTGTGGGGGGTTGGAACGAGATGAGTTATAAGATCCCTTCCAACCCAAACCATTCTGGGATTCTGTGATTGCCTGGGACACCCACATGCCTGTCCCTGTCCCTGCTCCCATAACCTCCTCTTGGAATGCCCAGGGTCACACAGGAGGTGCCTGTTTTGTTATTCTCTGTTCCAGCCTCAAGTGAGCATTTTACAACCCTCAGATATTGCAGGAAGAGAAAGTCACTAACAAATCCTCCTCCTAAATATCCCGAACTTCCCCTGGGTTCTGGACACAGGGATCAGGTAGTGGCCAGGTGGGCACCCATCCCTCCAAAGGATGCTCCAGCCTGCAGAGTGCCACAGGATAAAAAAGCTGCAAACAGCTTTGAGCAGAAATGCACTTTTTGGACACAGCTGGTGCCTGACCTGCCAGGAAAAACAGTGCTATCCCAGGGGAGCAGTGCCATTAGCTCATTTCCCATCAGCACGAGGAGCAGCCAGTCTTAATGCAAGTGAGATCAGGCAGCTTGGGGCACCCTGTGGGCATCCCATCCCCTGGATGGCCCAGCATCCTGGCTGGAGGCACGGCAGGTGCAGGGATGGAGGCAGGAAATGTTTATAAGGCTTAGGAAAAGCTGAGGTTTCTGGCAGGTTCCTGAGACAGTCCGTTTGGCCCAGAGCTCTCTGCTGTTTAAATTGTGGAATTAGAGTCAAATATGAAACTGGAGCAATAGGCCAAAGGCAGAGCTGGCAGCTGGGAGGTCGGGTTTAACTTCAGCCAGGCTTTCCAAGGAGAGCAAGGTGGGGAAGGGGCAAACAAAAGAGGGGGAAGGGCAGGGAACTGGAGATGGAAATAACTCCTAAAGGAAGAGGGATGGGGCAGCAAGGGAACAGAGAATTTGGTTCAGAGACTGTGAGGTGAGAAGCATCTGCAAAGCAAAGCAATCCAGGAGATGGGGAAGCCAACACCTTCCTGGGAACTGTGTCCCAGGTGGGTGCCACCAGAGTCAGCACTGCTCCTTGGTGACACCGGGTGACACCGGGTGACACTGGGGCCGCGGCTCTGCTGCCCTGCCAAGGCGAGGGTGTTTCTCCATCCCTGTCTTATTACTGGTTTTGCTCCAGATGCAGTTCTGCTTTTCAGGATGGGGGCCATGCACTGGGTTGACCTCCAGCGTTTTCCTGCCGTGTGGTTTGGATTAGTGACTCATTGTTTATGGCCAGGCTTCAGGGCTGCTTGGTGGGGCCAAGACGCACAAAAAATATCATCTGTGTTGGGCACAGAGGGTGATTTTGTCTGCAGAGCATTGATGCAATGTGAGATAGGCAGGAAAGCAGGTTTTTCCTGGGAGTCTTTGAGAAACCTGTGATTTTTCATGGAAAACTTCTTACATGCTGCAGGTAAGCCCTGGGACCGGGGACATAAACAGATTTCCAGCACCAGAAAATTTACCTCCATCCTCCCAACTCTTGTTTTCTCTTTCCAGTCATCCAAACGTGCTGGGGATAGAGGTCAGATGTGGTCTGAGTAGACATGAGGAATTCAAGTGGGGAAAATTGTACCAGGTGGATGAAGTAGGAACTTGGGAACAGAGACACTGATGCTGTCTTCTCCTTCTCATCATTAACCACTGAGGAGGCCGTCCCTTAATCAGACACCTCTTGAGCTCAGCTGTGAGGGACCAGAGCAGGTCTCATCAATCTCAGCAAGCCAGGATTTCTCCTTTTGGAGGCCACACAGAGCATCAGGTCACACTTCTTCTTCTTCTTGGTGCCACTGTCCCGTTGTGCTGGTGGCACGTGCAGCAGCCTGCAGCAGATGCTCTCCTGGTGCCATCGCTCCCAGAGGCCAGCTGGGATGCCAGGACAAACTCGCTCCTGCCTGCAACATCAAAGGATGTTTGGGGCTTGTTCCTTGCGGGATGTGTGACCTCAGCAGCGTCTCAGGACCGTGGAAGGAGTCAGGTCCAGATGTCCACGGGGTCTGTGGGCGTTTAGATTGCAGATTCCTTCTGGCCCCAGCCCCACTCCCATTGGAACTCGCAGGAGGTTTCTGTTGACTTCACCATCCTCCAAACACCGAAAATTCAACAAATGCAGCTGCTGTCACTGATTATCCCCAAACCTGCTGGCACAAGGCTCCTAAATAACCAGGGAGGCTGTCACCCCTAAAACTGCCATCCCCTGTGCAGGGACCCTGCTCTCACTCCTCTCCTTGGTGTGCAAACATGCACCACCAACCCCAAGCATCACTGGTGAGCAAATACTGATGGCCTGAGGCCTAATTTGGGTTCAGCTCATGACTGAGACAAAGGCAAAGCTGCAAAATTTGCATCAGCCGATATTTGGGCTCTGAACTCCAATGCAGAGTTGTTCCCAGTAATTTGCCTTCTTGCAGACCATCCGTGAGCCCTGGTCCAGAGCAAAGGGCCTGGCAGTGCTCCCAGAGCCCTTGAGCCTGTGAGGGCTGTGTGGCTCATCGTGCTTTTCCTTCCCTGATGGAGCAGCAGTGGGAGCTGCCCGTGGCCCTGCTGCCATTTGCCACCCCAGAGAGATCCATTACTGCTCTGGAGGACACCTCCTGTACCCTGAGCTCCTCGTTGGGTCTTGTGAGGCTTTAACGTGGAACACTGGTGCTTGGTGCTCAAACCTCCAAGGTGTGCTGGAATGGGAGCAAGCCTGTGAGCAGTAAAAAGCACAAGTGAAAGACTTTGGTGTCGACTTTATGTCCTTGACCCCTGTGCCACCACTCCACGCTGCTCCATGCCACCCAGAGCTCTTAGAGACAATATCCCATTGACTCGAGCCAGCAGAGAGGGCTGTGCTGACATTCTGCAGTGTCACAAGGCCCCGACCCACCCTTGGGAACGCCTCACACAATGCACGGCCTGTGCCCGCCGGCGCATCGGCGCACCGACACGACGTGGGGCCACCGGCCGCACAAAAAGGGGTTTATGGTGCTGGGGGACAGGCGTTCCTTTCTCAGGGTGATGGACGTCATCGGCTTCTCGCTGGAAACAAAATGCCCTTTAAAATAAAGCGAAGGAGCTGAAGTGGCCGTGCCTCGGGCCTGGATCCTGCCCGTGCCCCCTTGCATGGCCTTTCCGGGGACGCCGTGCCCGTGCCGATAACCCCGGCTGCCGCTGGCCCAGCCCCGGCGAGAAGGGAATTAGCACTTCATATTTCTAACATGCAAGGCGGGAGCAGACGGCATCCAGGCTGCCAAAATTCCTCCTGCTGCTCACCAGCAGCCCCAGTTGGGTGTTGTCTGAGCCCTTTTTCAGCATCACCCCCAAATCTCCCTCCTCCCGGGACCTCTGGTAGCAGAACGTGAGAGGTTGGGGCCAGGTAAAATGCTGAGGAAAGCTCAGGTCACAACATAAACCCTCCTGGCCATGAAATTTGGGCAAAGTTTCCAAAGGACTGGGCTCCTGCTGGGGTCTCCATCCTCCAGCATCACCCTTGGGGTCATGCAGGGGTCTTGCCCCGGGTTGTTGTTTGGTTGTGCTTGTTTTTTTGTTCTTTAATACCACATTATTTTTATAGAAGCCTCTTTGCCAAACACGCCCTATAAAATCTTCAAGCAATGTCCCCTCTCCCTGCCCCTTCTTCCCCAAGTAAATATTTTTAGCTCTCATAAACACAAGCCATTAAGCACTCAAGAGAGAAAAGCAGAGTTCTGGGGAGGCACCACTGTAGGGGCAACCCACGGTCCCCTTGTTAAAGCACAACCCAAAATTTCCCCCTTATGAGGAGGTCCCTGCACTTCCAGAGGTTCCACATCTCCAGAGGTTCAGCACTTCTGGTTGGACCCCTGGGGTTTGTTTAGAACCCACCAAATGCTCAACCCAATTCCTGCTCCCCTTTTTGGGGAGATGGGAGGAGGCAAAGCTCTGCAAAGCAGGTGCTGAACTGGGATTTTTTCAACAGAAAACCCAAAGGATGAGGCAGCCAGAGCTTAGGGAGTAGCAGTGATCCCCAGAATGTCAGAGCTCAGAAAATTCTCATCCCTAGCCTTAATTCCCCCATGGACACCATGCAGGAGATGCTGTGTGCAAGGATGCTTTGCTGCCTCTTGATCCTGGATTGTGTGATTTGATCACAGAATACCTGTGAAATAAATTCCAATAAATTTCCTAAATTTAATGGAAGACTCACCCTTCTTTTCCACCCCCTAAAGTCAAAATGTTGAAATTTGGGGAAATCTGAGCAGCCTTGTAATTTCTGTGTGTTCTGCTGGAGGCCAGCACCCAATTTATACAAATTGCACAAGGGACCACAAAGGAGATAAATAAATTCCCTGCAAGGATCACTCAGAGAGAAATTCTGTCCAGGTCTTGGCGTTGGACCCGGGTTGTGCAATGAGCAGGAGGGCTGGGATTGCACTGATGAATGCAAGATGTCTCCAGGGAAGGGACATCCAGAAAAGGCTGGAAAGTGCCAGGAAAGGACGGTGGGAAAGCTTCTGATGACAGCAGAGGTGACTCTGCTTGGGTGCAAGAGTCCTTAGAAGAAGAAAAGGGCTGAGGATGTGGGTTTGGGGCAAAAGTGGCTTTCCTTGGATGTTTGGGGTCTGGAGTGTGGGGCTCAAGAGCTGGACCCTCCAAGGCAAGGTTTAGGGACAAGGGCTGGGAAGGGGCTTAAATGAAGCAGGATCAGAGCTGGGCTCCCGTCCAAGGCTCAGGGCAAGGCAGAGCTCTGAAGTTTCCCAAGCTGCCCAAGCCTCCTGGGTCTGCAGCTTTGCAGCCTCCCAAGAGCACATTCCCATGATGGATTCTTAGTGGCAAGAACACAAAGCTGCCCCAAAGGGCCCAAATCTCAGCTGCTGCGCAGCCTCCTCAGGCTATTTGTGATATTTAGATTGCTGAAGAAATCAGCAAACAAGGAGGAATTTCTCCCTGCTTTGATGCTCCTGTTTCCCTTCTCCCTGGGGAACATCCCTTGCCCCTGCTCTGAGCTAAATCCAAGCTCAATCCATCTAAGTTCCCACAATCCCCTGCCCAAAAAAGCCTCCTGCTGGGAAACCACCCTGTTGCCATCAGGTGCAATCAGACCTGCTTTCCTTCTCCATCAGGCATTTATAGGATTTGTTAAGATGGGATTTCCACAATTTAGAAAAGTAAGGGGGTTTTTGAGATCTCCTAGTCTCTGAGCAGGAGCATCCCAATTTTTGCAAGTCTAGAAGGTTTTCATAATTGTTCCTTTCCTTTCTGCTTCTTTCTCACACCTTCACTTCCACCATTATAGGGGAAGAGTGTCATCACTGAGGCTTTGTGGGCTTTGCTTTCCAAAGGGAAAGGGATGCTGAGCACCTTATCTAACCCAAAAGCCAAGCCCTCAAGCATCATTTTCCATCTCATGCAGCCCTGAAACAGGAGAGGTCTCATCACCAGCTGCTGTAAACAGGGGTGACATCGACTGGGAATGACATTCCTTTCCCTCCTTCACAATAAAATCCATCCATCCTGCTGCACTCTTCATTTTCCTCTCACCTCTCCCTGTTTTCTGACCCTCGGATTCAAACCCCTGGACCGTGGATTGGGTTTGCAGTGCCTGCACCAAGGGCTCAGGAGGGGGAGAATGTCAGCTTGTCCTGAGTCACAAAAAAACCACACACATCCATTTTCCTGTCAAGTGGGCTTTAAACAAGCCCGATGTGAGTAAACATGGGAGCGCAGACTGCTGAGCCTGTGCAAACACTGCTGCACACGGGGTTATCCCAGCAGATGTGAGGGTCAGCAGGCAGGGATGGGCCAGCAGGGTGAAGGGAGAGGTGCTGGGGTCTCTGGAGCTGGTCCTCTCCCGTGGGTGGGGTGCAGGAGGCAGCAGCTCAGTGATGCCTTTTGGGCTACCTAAAAACAGAGGCCAGACAGAATTAAGGGAATAAAAAGCAGTTCTGTTTATTGAAGGGACTTCAGGTATATTTAGGGCAGACAAAGCCCCGCCAGGGGCTATACCCAAAAAATGGATGATGGGTCATGGGTTTTTACACTTTTATAAGTTTGGTCCATTTGCATATTGGGGGTTAATCTGCCAATTCCAGCTTCAGCTAATGAAGTCATTCACCCCAAGTTTGCTCCCCCAGCTCACTTTTGTTTCCATCTCTGGGCCCTGAGGCAGTGAGGTGTCCTTGACTGCCAGGCCTGGAGAGGAATTGTTGTGTCTGCCCAAAATGGGGAAGCAGCAGCTGACACTGGGTATGGAGTTTGGAGTTCTACACTAAAGAACTGCAGGGTTACAAACAGATGGAAAATACAAAAGCTGAAATCCTGAGGCATCAAGAGCATCCCCAAACCCACTCCCATGTGCCTCATTTGGCTCTGACTCAGCCCAAAACGCAGCCCAAATGCCCCAGGGGTGTGCTGGGGTGGAGATCACCTTGGTGGGGCACGCTCTGGGCAGGCTTTGTTGGTTGTGGACGTTTATTATCCGCAGGGACTGAGCTGAGGCACGTGCAGGAAAGCAGCCACGATCCTGGAATAATGTTATCTTAGCAAATGGGTTTGTTGTGGTTGTCGGCTTCCTCGAGGAGCCTTTCTTAATCTGGAAAAGCAGTGGGCCCAATGCAGAGGGAAGTTTTTCATTATTGGCTCCGAGGAGTTCAGAGATGAGAGATTAGGGGGAAAGGCACAAATCCACCATTCCAGGGAAAAAATATACAGGATTGCTCTCTGGTAAGATGTGAAAATGCCTTGGAGATACTGGCTGCATCCAGAGCAAGATATTGGCTCTATTTGCATTGTATTGTTATATATGATTACATATTCTCTATGCTATGCATTGTATATTGCATATATTATACATTATATAATAGTATTCATTATTATTATAATAATAGCAAACAGGACTTGAACTCGATGGTCCTTGTGGGTCATCATTTCCAACTCAGAAAATTCTTTACTCCTATGATCATTGTGGAGCATTATTAGATATGATGAAGATGAAGATGACAATGACAATGACGATGACGATGATGATGATGATGATGATGATAATGATAATGTATTTATAATGTGGTATTTCCAGCCTGCACACCCAGGACCTGCAGACTGGCTAGGAATCAGGAATCAGGAATTTCTCAACATCATGGGGTTGCACCCACCAACTTGATATTTTTTCTCCATTTGGGAAAAATAACAATGGATTTTTTTTTTTTTTTGGTGCTGCTCTTTTTTTAAGAGGCACCTGCAGAAACTGAAGGTGATGGGTCAAGAGAGGAGTTTTGTTCATCCCCTGCAGCTGGATGGTCTCTGATCCAGCAGAGCAATGTGATTTTTTGTAAATACAAGTTTTTTTAGTGAAAAACTCCTTACATATCTTTTGCTCATTATCCAAACTTGAGCCCTAACACAACTCCAATGGGTTTGGAATCTGTCCAGCAGGAGCAGCCATGTCTTGGGCAGGGACTGAGCCTCTGCAGCCTGGATTTGACCAAGAGCTCGGGTTTAAATGTGGCTTCAGAGGTTGCTTGGCACAACACCCTACAGTCAGGGGAGAAGAGGTATATATCTATATCTATATCTATATCTATATCTATATCTATATCTATATCTATATCTGTATCTATATCTGTATCTATATCTGTATCTATATCTATATCTATATCTATATCTATACAGATAGATATAGATATAGCTCTAAATACGTATGTAAATATAGGTATATAGATATATATGTGAACCAATTTGGGGGATAAAAAATACCACGAGGAACACTAAAAGGAGAGTAAAAGGGATGGAAATAGCAGCACACAGGACGCAGAACCAGAAGGTCCCATCCCGAGTGGGTTTCACCTTAATACAAGCAAAGGTAGGCACTGAAACATCTCACTGCTGCTCCATGAAGGATTTATCCCCAAACATTTGGGCTGGCTACCCAGAAAAAGGAGGATTTAAGGCTTTTTCCCAGACATCTGTGCTCATATCTCTTCCAGTACACTGCTGGCATCCATCAGGGGAGCTCCACGTCCCATACCCGTCTGTCCCACATTTTCAGCCTCTCCACACCACAAGGGGAATGCTGCCGGGGTTTTTTTTTATCTCCTTCCCACTCCAGTTTTATCAGTTGGTTATTTATTTGGGTTTATTGCCTTCCTTGTTCCTTTTGTCGTTTTGTTTACTCAGTCCCCCAAGCTGCTGAAATGAGGCACCGAAAAAGAAAATATAGGACAAATAATTATTATTTGCATGTTCTTTGGAACAAGCCAAGAGTGTCTGGGGAGAGGGTGGGATTCGCCTCTGTTTGTTTCCTCAGAGGCAACATTAAATGGAAAAACGTGGAAAGGCGGCTGGGAGAGTTAACCCTTCCCAGAGCCACATCCCTGCACCATGGAGAGAGGGCTGAGATCCTCCAGCAGCGGGACAGAGGATGAATCAGAAACAGGTTCCCTGGTGCTTTTGGCTTCCCACCAAGCAGAAACAATGGAAAAAACAAAAGGCCAGAGGAATCCTTGGCAGGGAGCAGAACT
Source organism: Promerops cafer (assembly GCA_013398275.1). Taxonomy (NCBI): domain Eukaryota; kingdom Metazoa; phylum Chordata; class Aves; order Passeriformes; family Nectariniidae; genus Promerops; species Promerops cafer. The sequence goes on from VZSE01008980.1 coordinate 1,297,916, forward strand.
AAGCCCTGCAGTCTGGGCACGGCCAAGGGCAGGGTTATTCTTTTCCCATATAAACACACACTTCCCCACCCCCCCCAAAAAATACCCCCAGTGGCATTGCTGGGAGTGAATCCCAGCTGGATCTGGTGAGGAATTTCCAGGGCTGGGTGTGGAGGCGTGTGGCACGTGCCGGGCTGAGTGCCCAGCTGAGGGATGCTCAGCTCACCCTGGGGACCAAGGACCAACTGTGCCTGCCCCAGGGGCAGCTCCGAGGGCAGTGTTTGGATGCCCCTCACTTTGTACCAGCTGTGGGGCTTTGATTTGTCTTTACTAGGAGGAAACAAACCATTGACACCTCCAACTCGTGCAACACACTAATTCTGGGAAACGTGGCTTTTTCAGACCCAAATAGGACCTGAAACCTCAGCCAGGATTGGAAAAACAACATTTCCAGCAATCCTTTGGGTGCATTAAAAACAGGGAGG